>WKFP01013943.1:641703-652505 GCA_011057875.1 Pterocles orientalis
CCAGCGTCCAGCGCGTGCGCAGCGCGGGCGGCCGCCCGGCGAGCGCACGCACGGAGCTCCACGCATGCGCGCAAGCAGCCTGCCCTCCTCCCTCCCTTCCCACCCCCCCGCCTCTCAACCGCCTGCTCGCGAGAGCGTGATGACGTCAGCGCTGCGTCAGCCTTCCCCTGCCGGTCTGCGCCGTAACGTCCGCGCAGGGCCCCGCCCCCCACTATAAAAGCGGCGGCGGGCGGCGGGCGCCATTGTGCTGCGGAGCGGGCCGCGGCTGTGGCACTCTGCGGGCCTAGCAGCGCCGCTCCCGCGCCCCCTCGCCGCCTTTTTCTTTTTTTTTCTCTCTCTCCCCCCATTTCTGCCCTTTTCTCTTTCTCCTCCTCTCCCTTCCCTCCCCCTTTCCCCTCCGCCGCGGACATGCCGCGGGTCTACATCGGCCGCCTGAGCTACCACGTCCGGGAGAAGGACATCCAGCGCTTCTTCAGCGGCTATGGCCGCCTGCTCGAGGTCGACCTCAAAAACGGGTGAGCACCGTCCCGCGGCCTAGGGGCCGGCACCGCCCGCCGGGCTCCCCGCACCCGCCCCCCGGCCTCCTCCGTTGCCGTCCCCGGGGCCGGGCGGGCCGCGCCCGCCTCACCCCCCTGCCCTCCCCCATGTTGTCGGCCGCTCCCGCCCGCGCTGCCGCGTGGCGCCCGGCTCAAGATGGCGGCGGCGCGGGGGGAGCGGGGGCGCTGTGGCGGGGCCGGCTCCTATTGTCCCGCCTCGGGCCGGCGCGGCCCCGGGAGCTGCGGGCTGGGGCCGGGCTGGCGGCTGACGGGGCCTCTCTGCTTCCCTTCAGTTACGGCTTCGTGGAGTTCGAGGACTCCCGAGACGCCGATGATGCCGTTTACGAGCTGAACGGCAAGGATCTGTGCGGGGAACGCGTGATCGTGGAGCACGCCCGCGGCCCCCGCCGCGACAGGGACGGGTACAGCTACAGTAGTCGCAGTGAGTACGGGCCCGTCTTTCTGTGTGGCTACAGGGGGCGAGGGGCAGGAGGCGAGGGGAGGCGGCTCGGCTGTGTCGGCAGGGCAGAGCCGGGGGTGATGGAGCGGCTGGGAGCGAGTCCCGCGGGGCTGAGGGGGTGGGGTGCCGCTATCTCTGCGAGCAGGGGGGTAGGGGGTGCCTGGTGCAGCGCTGGGAGCAAGCTATCTGCTGCCTTCGTGCTGCAGGCGTTTTTTCCTGGCACCAGCGTTGCACTCGGGTATCCCCTAAGAAAGTTAGGAGGGTAAATACATGAAGGAATTCTGGCTGCAAAATTGTAGCTTTCTAGAAAGGGTTTATTGTTAATTAGAAATTATATGCTCTGCTAGTTTAAGGGCTCCAGTGTTCTTGGGAGCGTTTAGCTGAACCAGTGGTGTTGCATCACTGATGTTAATGAATAAATATCGTTGCATAATTGGGGTAGAAGAACTCAGCTGTGAGCTTTCTTGTGAATGTTTCAGTTGAATATATGGAAGGGGCGGGGGGAGGTTTTCAAGCAGGGATCTGTTGTACAAAGTGGGGGATATTGTAAATATTTCTGTGTTCAGCTAATTTAAATAGCTTCTTGAGCTGAGCTATACAGAACTTAACTGGCCTAGTACTGTAATCAAAAGTACTAAGGTTCATCTTTCAGTAATCTCTAGAAACTTGGTATTGGGGGGGGTGGGTATCTGTCTTTTTAAAAAGAATCAAATGTATGTTGTTTAAAATTGTTGCATGTTCAATTCAAACTTTTTAACAAGTCCTTGATGTTTCAATTTAAAAGTGACCAGTGGGGCTGAGGCTGTGTCCACTGAGGCTAAGATGACTGCCTTTCCTGATTGGCCATGGCTTTTCCATACATTGTGTGACCCTTGCCCTATGACCCTTTGGCTGACCTTACCGGAAGCCATGACGACAGCAGCCTTTTGCCATTAGACGCAGGGTGATGGTGAGGATTCCAAGGGTTAGACAAAACTGGTTAAACTGAACTAGGTGACTGTTACCTTGCGTGTTTTGTGGCCAAACCACCACCAAAAACCTCATACTGTGATGTAAGTACTTAGTGTAACTAGTAAACGTTTTTGTAAATTGTAGAAATGCATGTAATCAGTTAAGTTTTATATTTTACAATGTTCTGTAAAATAAAACTTAGCAAGGTGAATCTAATAAGGAGCAGTCACTCTCTAACAGATCTTAGGAGCACAGACTTGTAGGATTTTAGTCTGTTTGATTTGCCATTAATATAGACTATGGCAAAATTGCAAAGTTTATTGGAAGCTTAGAGAAATAAAGTCCTACTCCAGTAAATATAACTGTTTAACTAACTTTTTCAGAACTTTTAAATTTTCTTCATGCTAGGAGACAATCTGACTTTATTTCTTTGTACAATAAAGGTGGGGGTGGTGGCGGATATAGCAGTCGGAGACAATCTGGAAGAGATAAATACGGACCGCCTGTTCGTACAGAGTACAGACTGATTGTTGAAAACCTTTCCAGTCGCTGTAGTTGGCAGGATTTGAAAGTACGTATTGATGTTCTATCGTAGAGCCTGTTGTGACTAGCAGGAAGCAATGGCTTCCTTTAATACCAATGTTCATTTTGATTTGGGTGGAAGTAATTGAGAAGTATTTGTGCATGAATGTTTACGCACAGTTAATGCTTCTTGCATTTGCTCAGGCTTGTCTTAAGCTAATGTACTTTTAGACATGATCATGTGGAATGGTTATGTAATTCTTCCATTTACTCCCTAAAGGATTTCATGAGGCAAGCTGGTGAGGTAACCTATGCAGATGCTCACAAAGAACGCACAAATGAAGGCGTGATTGAGTTCCGATCTTACTCGGACATGAAGCGTGCCCTGGACAAACTGGATGGCACAGAGATAAACGGAAGGAAGATCAGGCTGGTTGAAGACAAGCCTCGCTCAAGCCACAGGCGATCTTACTCTGGCAGCAGGTCAAGGTAACTTTTGGGACACATCAGCCTCTGCATCAAGAGCACTTGGACGGAAAATGGGAATAGGTAGCCCTACCTACAATAGTTGCGCTTGGTTGATACTTTAGGAATAGGATGATGCCTGAGAATGTAGAAGAAATTTTTTTTACGTATTAGAGCAAAGCCAGGTTTGAGAGTTTTTCACATGTGAAAAGAAACATGAGATGTAATTCACACATTGACAGTGTATCAAATCTAGGTGGATTAATGGTATGTCTTGATGTGGCCATATTTGTTTTTGAGAAGTTCTTTAGCAAGTGTTCTCTGTTAGATAGCATAGCAGGGCACACCAGACACAGAATAAGGGAAAAATTACACTTTAAATGTTTCTAGGTCACGATCTAGAAGACGGTCTAGAAGCAGAAGTCGTAGAAGTAGGAGCAGCCGCAGCAGGTCCCGTAGTGTCTCCAAAAGCCGTTCCCGGTAAGTGATAGGTTGTTTTCTGTTAGTACGGGAATGCTACTTACTAACTGGTAGATATCTACAACTGCTGCAAGTTCATGCGGAATAAATTCTTTCTCTTTTTGAAAGATCTAAATCCAGGTCACGAAGCAAAGACCGCTCACGCTCCAGATCCAAAAGCAGGAAGTCTAGATCAAAGAGCAAGTCGAAACCCAAGTCTGACAGGGGTTCACGCTCTCACAGCAGATCCAAGGAGAAGTCTGAGAAGTCTCGGTCCAGATCCAGGTCCAGGTCTCGATCTCCCAAAGAAAATGGTAAAGGAGATGCTAAGTCTAAGTCCAGGTCAAGGAGTAGGTCTCGTTCCAATTCTCCGCAGCAGCAGCCATCTGCCAAGGCTCGTTCAGAGTCACCACCCAAAAGAGCTGCATCGAGGTCCCGCTCCAGATCTCGTTCAAAATCTCGTTCACGATCAAGATCTAGTTCAAGAGATTAAGACTAGAACTCTCTCTTACATTGCACACTATTACGGAACATTTTCCTACTTGTCAGGCCATTAGTGTTATGTTAGTACTTCAGAAGTTGGTTTTTTCTCTTGCAGGAGTGAATGGCCTAAGAACTAAGTAATGAGGCATAAAGGTTTAATTTGTATCCCAAATTTGAAAATACAAGATCGGATGGTGGTACAAAACAGGATAAGTCCCCCTTTTGTAGGAATTCAGCTAAAAGTTTGATTTTATAGCATTTCCACAGGCGTAACTTAACTACTCTTAAGTGCAAAGCGGTTTTTATATTGAAAATAAACTGAATATAAACAGGCTTAAATCTGGGCTTTTTGAAAGTATCAATTTTTCCTATTTTTTTCATGGTTTTAGAACTGGGTATCATTAGCTTAATAGGTTACAGCTTGCTACCAAAGGCAGGATTGCCTTGCTGGGCAGCTCAGATAATTCTCTGGTTTATCTTAATTTGTGGAAGCAGGCTGCAAACTATATAAACCGGTAACAATACTAGGAAGATTTTTAGACCAGCAATAAACTCAAGTTGGAGCATTTGTGTTCTATCTGAACTTGCCAAAAGAACATTCCCCCCCGTACTGTGACTGTATTAAAGTTAATAAAGGTACTCTGGAACCTGCATCGTACAGTATTGCTGAAAAATCCTATGTTTCAAACTTGAAAGAATGAAAGCTTTCTGGAGTTGTTTTTTTTTTTTTTGCTTGAATACCAAGTGTCACTCAGTAGTCAGACACTAACGTGTCCCTTGGATGTGGTCCAAGTCACTGGTATGTTGTATGGTTTGTCAGCCTCTAAATACCTATTGGATATGAAAAATGGGTAAATAAAACTGTCTTCCCTCCCTTTTTGACTCATTTATGTTAACATTTTGCTTCAGACTAGGAGAACTATAATCCTGTTGTGTGTAAGTCTGAACTTTATTGGAAATGTAATCTCTTTGAGCTAGAGTTCTAGTCTTAACAAAGGCTTTGCTAAACCACAGTTGCCAATTCACTTAAATTGTGGAATAGAACTCATCCCAAAAATGCCCCTTTATAGCTAAATTGATTTTTGTAACATGCAATAGCAAACATTAGAACTGCCTTGTACTCTTTATACAACGTGTAGTTTGACTTGTATAAAATTAAATTGGTGACTCAAACTCTTGTGTTTATTGCAGTGTAATGGGATTCTTTTTCTGCCTCTTGTGCTTGGGGAAATAACAATTTATCCTGCTTAACCTCTTTTGCTCAAGTAACTTTTTTGTGTTATAAGAGACTTGGGAGCTCTTGGTTTTGTGCTGGAGGCCAGCTAGCCACCCAGGCACCATTTGTCCCAGTCACTGTCCTTTCTTCGGGCGTGGCTGGTTGTGAGAGCAGCATCCGACTGGGCAGAATTTCACACACCAGTTCAGATGAACCACAGTGGGCACAAGGAGCACATCAAGTGCGTGTTCACATGCGGCTTGATGCCAGCTTGCTTTCCTGGAATCGCTTTAGGATCTCAACAGTTCTCTTGAAAACTAACATTTGATTTCTTACATTTCCTGCTCGTATCTAGAAAGCTTGAGCTTTTTTCTGGTGCATACAGGTAGCTGTGTTTACAAGGAGGGATCCCAAGGTGAGTAAAGTTATTTTTCCTTGATAAGCTTACGTTCCTATTGGGACCTGGATGGGAGTGATCACATGCCTTGCAGTGCCGTAAGTTTGGGTTACTGTTGTTTTTACAGTGCACGCATTTCCATGCTGTCTCTGTCCCAAGCATGGAAAGCAGCAGTATCGTAGCCACCAAGCCAAGCTTCTGATTGTTCATGGAGCCTTGCGGATATTTCTGGCATGACTAAATTCACACCTCTGCAGAGTGAATTTAGTACTCGGGTTTTGTTCTCTGCACCTGGAATGAGGTGACTCCTGTCTATTAGTTTGTGATAAGTATTCTTTTTAACTGAAGCTGTTTTAGTTAAGGTGTATTTTAGCATAATGACTAGAAAAATGATGTGCTGCAGTTGTGATGACTGCATTGGATTTCAAATGTGGGAGAGTACTGGGGACTTTATTCTTGCGGTGACTTCTGTAGAGATTATTGCAGTTTTACAGCCCTAAGCTATACTCGTGGAAATACTTACCTCCCTTAAAAGTGACACCAAAGCATTACGCCCCCTGAATTTTACTTACACTGATCATGGAGTAGGTCAGACTTCATGTAGAACCACTTTTCTTTGACTGGCCTCCAGGGTCTTCGGTGAGCCATGTCACACGCTTCGAAACAGGAACTGAGCTCAGAGCTCAGTAGATTAAAAGGTCTATGTGCATATTTTCAGTGTCTCTGTGTCTTTGCGGTAACAAACCAATGTGTTAACTACTTTTTGGCACATGCTTGTACATGCTGGTAACAGCTGCTTCCTAAAACTGATTTCCAGGGCCAGCATGAAAATGTCTTGGCCTTACAGTAGCCATTAGCACCGCAGCCTTGGTTAATGGTGCATAATGGAGGCTTTTACCAACTATATTCTTTGCTTTCTGAAATGTTTTGTGACTGGTTATGTCTTTACTCAGGAATTACAGGGATGGCCTAGGTTGAATTTAGCCAGCTTGCCTGTAACTCCTTTAAATATCAAAGATTTATTTTTCTGTTTCTGGAGCCACATGCGATGTCTCTCTTGGCTGCTATGCAGAAGAGAGATGGCCCTTTCCTGTGCAAATGAAGCAGGAATTCCTTGGCTTGACTTGCATCCTTCTGGATTTGTTTCCTTCAGAAAGCTGGTAGGATTTCAGTAGTGCCAGAGACTGAGCGAAGTGCCGGGCTGATGATAACTCTGTTAAAGAACTCACCAAGAAGACACAAACACCAATCCCTCTACATCTGTCAGTACCAGTACTTGTAGGAGTGGAAGACTCTGTCTGGTGTGTATTTGTGATCACAAGTGTGATTGAGATCTCTTGTAGGTGTTAAAAAAGCGTGGTTTGGGTAACTGCAACTTCACAGCGAGGGGCTTGCTGTGTTCTGCAGCTGTAGCACGTGCTTTGCATCGGCCTGCAGCAGTAGCAGTGGTTGATGGCAAAACCATACGGTCTGACCCACACCTCAGTTTGTCACCTTACTGTGAAGCCATCTTTTCAGGGATGTGCTTTACTATGGGGCATCCCGAGGTTTTTTTTCTGCATTTGGTATAACCGATATATACTTGTTTTTAAAAAGACAAAAGAGAAACATGCCTTCTCATCAGATGGGGGGGTGCAGGTTTGACTTAAAATTAGTGTCCTATAGCAAATTGGGAAGAAGAAATCAACACTACCATTAAAAAAGAAGTGAAACTTAAAATCTGGGGCTGTATTTGGAGTCTGTTCCCGGCCTTTTCCTGTATTTAAAAAAAGCATCCCTCGCTGCATTTTGGTGTTTGACATAAATGCAAGTTCCGTCTTTAAATCAGCGATTCATGGGATGTAAAATACCTGCTTTAAAGTCAGAGGGTGAAAACACCTCTCCCCTTTAGTGTGACTCACATGAGCCCTGGCAGGTAGTAGGAAAGTGTTTCTGCTTCACATAGGTGGCGAGTCAGGGTGCTGCTCTTGAAGCCACCTCTAGCCTTGGAGGGGATGGGAATCTTCCCTGGACACCAGTGACACTGGCCATCACGCACAAATGGGGAAGTCTGGTATTAAACAAAAATTGTTCTTGCTCAGAGGTTTTTGGGTGACCCGTTGTTTGTGTGAGCTTAATCTCCTTGGCTGCCTGTGTCAGGAGGCCAATAAAAGAGAATTCTTCTTCCCAGCTCAAGAAGGTGGTTTGTTCCTGCTTTGGCTTCTAGCTCAGTGCTTCACTGGAGAAAAGGACAAATCCCTAATGCACCTGGCCTGGTGGGGAAGCCGGCTGCAAAATGTGGTTGTTCCTCATCCACGTAGGAGACTGACTCCAGTCCCAAAGCAGAGATGAGGCAGAGCCATAGGGGGTGGGGACTGCGGCGAGCATTACCTGGCAAGGAAGGTGATGTGTTTGTCCCCAGAGGCAGTGAGGGGGCAGATGAATAGAGAGACCTACTTCCTCTGAGGCCGAGGCCCAGAACGGCTCCCCGTAGCCTCTACATCCCCAACATGGGATTTTCAGAAGCTGCTGACACTACCATTTGAGTCCACACAAGTGGTTCTGCTTCAGTGAGTCCCTGTGCCACCACGGAAAAGAATGCAGCAGGCTTTAACGGGCAGCCACATGGGCTCATTTCGTGCCAGTGTTCAGAAATCAGTGCTTTAAAAAGAGCGGGAGATGGACTAAGAACAAGAGGATTTGAAGCGTGCTGTCACAAAACGCACCCTTTGAAATGGCCGTTTGCATCAGGACGAGAAGCCAGGCGCGGCATGTGATTGCTGTAAGGATGAGCACAGCTTTGGTGTCTGACGTACACCAAACAGGTGTCTCGCCTGGCGATGTTATGTGCCTAGGGTGGAACCCTGAGGGGCTGGAATAGGTCACACTCCTTTTTCCCCACTATAACATCTCTACCTCTAAATTCGGTGGTTTTAGGGTCCATTCACAGGTGGGAGATTACTCTGTCCCAAACAAGACTGTAACCAGCTTTGCCTGAGCGATGGGGAGGAGTGTTTAAAACGTGATGGCTGGATTTATCATTCACCTGTGGGATAACGTGAACCGTTTCCAATTCCTACTGAAATCTAGCTGAGGTTGGTGCTGTCACATCCACACAGCATCCACAGAGCAATTACATAAAGAGCAAAAGCTGGGAAAGTAGGAATTTATCTGAGGAGCCTGGAAATCCTGGAAATTTAGCTGAGCTGACGTTTGGTATGTCATTGAGAGATGATGCAAAATGCTGTGATCGTTTGAAAGATGCATAGTTCAGGTGTTCCTGGTGGGAAGGTGAAGTTCCCGCGACACCATTAGTGGATCTTTGCTGTTTCTTGTGAACATCTGTTCAATGTGAACAGGAACGCAGCCCTTTGAAAGGTGAGAAGCAAAACTGACACAAATATCGCTTTACCTAGTGGCAGCTATTAACGGTTCAAGAATTTGAACTCTGCTCTTGGGATCACATCGGTATCTGTTAGCCCTGTGATCAGCCCTTTTCCTACGTTTTATTTTGTGCTTAGGTGGAGAGAATCAAATAGCAGAACGCGGGCTCTTAACTCTCAAAGCTTCTTCACACATTGTTATTTTTTGCGCAAGGTGTATGTAGATGTCAGAGCGGAAGTTTCAGTTGTTTCATAACCCAATAAAAAATGAAATAAACAAACTGCTCTGAAGTGGCTCAGAGACTTCCACCCTTTTAGCAACATCTGTCCACAACACGTCAGAGTTGGTCAGGTGAACATAGGTGGACTTCTGCATATGAGGGGATGGACCACAGCAGCTGGTACGAGCCGTACCAGAGAAGGCAGTGGCAAGAGGAAGATTTCTACGTGCTTTGTGGTGTACTTCACAATGGTTCATACTCAAGTTTTGTACGTGATTCTGGGTGATACTCAAGGGCTACATCCCCTTCCTCTCGTTCGCAGAAAGTGGCTTCTGCAGGCCGGTCTACTTGAACTGAGAATATCTCAAATACTCATTTTTAAAAATTAGTCTTTTTACTCATTTTAAAAGCAAAAGCTTAAGTTTTGCTCCCCTGTTTTGCATTTGGGCAAGAATTGAATACAGTGACTTCAGTCCAAATTACTGAAAGCAGAGGGAGGAAAGCTCTGCAGGTGACACCGGGGTTGGAGGTGACTGGAAGATGAGCCTGTGCGGGCATGTGGATGGAGTTGTGGGGGGAAATACTCGGGCAACCCTATTCCTGGTGTGCGCAGCTCCAGGAGCAGGATTATCCTGTAAATGTGAATACGAAGTTAGTGCCGTTACGTCGGCAGGTGTGAAACAGATCACACCTCATCTGCTTGGTGTAATGGCAACGTACTGTCGCACCCAGTCAATCTGCTAGTTGATGTTTCTCCTAGAAATGGGTAAAGCACTAAAAATTTCAGAATGCAAAACTCAAGGTGATAAAAAACTGGCAGATACTCCTGCTAGAAACACAGAGCTCGTTCCTGCGCTCCCCGTTCCCTGGGCTGGCACGGCACGAGCTGGTCCCAGAGGCAGCCAGTGCCGGTCTCAGCACTTTTCTGTGCCTTTTGGCCCTGGGTTCCTTCCACTCCACCTCCTGCGGACAAGCGGGACAGACACTGTGCGAGTGTCTAAAGGGTGCACTTCTCGCCTGGCCATACAGCACTACAGGGCGGGCGGGCCAGTTGGCCTGCTTTGACCAGAAGCGCCGCTCAGCCCCGTGCAGAGCCAGCCCTGCATTTCCCCCGGAGCTGGAGCCCCCTTTGGCTTCCCAGCGCCCTGGGGACAGTGTGTGACCGCTCCCGGGCTGCCCCAGCGCCTGCGGTGGGAGCGCTGAGGGGAGGCCTCGCTGGGACAGCCCGGGCCTGGCTGCCTCCGACCAGGCCTGGGGAGCGGCGGGGGGCTGCGGGGGCTCTGGGGACCCCCTGGGGAGCAGCGAAGCTGTCTGCTCGCTCTCTGAGGGGGGTTAGGGTTTGAGAAAAAGCAGCTGCTGGAGCCCTCAGGCGAGGGCAGTGCTGCTCCAGGCCCCCCAGCCCCCAGGCGAGGGTGCGGCTGGGGACGCCGGGATCCCCGAGCTCAGCCTTCCCCTCGGGGTGACCCGCGCCCACCCCGGGCCCCTCAGCACCGCGGGCTCCGCGCCGCCAGCAGGGCCGGGCCGGAGGAGTGGCGGAGCGAGGGGCGCCCGGCCCGGCCTGGGGGGGGGGCTTCCGCGCCTCGCCCCCCCAGCAGCTCCCCGAAATCCTGCGGCGGGATTCACCGCTGCGGCGTGGAGGAATACGCGGGTTGCCATGGCGACGGCGCTCATTAAGTGCATGCATGTTCACCCTGCCCAATTACCGCCCCCCCCGCGCACACGCACACTCA
>WKFP01013943.1:652525-684912 GCA_011057875.1 Pterocles orientalis
CCGCCGCCCGAGCCCCCCCTCCCCTCCCCGCCCGGTGCGGCCCCGCTCGCCGCCCCGCCAGCCCCGGGCCGGGCCGTGCGGGCGCCGCGGCCCAGCCGTGAGGCGGCTCCGCGCAGCGCGCCGCGGGCCGGGCAGCCCCGCTGCGGCTCGGAGCGGCGCCCGGCCGCAGGGCCCCGCCGTGGAGGTAAGGAGCGCGGCAGGGCCCGGGCCGCCTCCCCGCCCGGTTCTCCCCACAGGCGAGGCCTGGGCCGGGCTGTGGTGGCGGGGCCGGGCCCGCTCCGCGCCGCCCCCCGCAGCCGGGGCGGCCCCGGGTCCGGCGGGGGAGGGGAGGGGAGCGCCGCCATGGCCGCTGCCGGCTCGAGCCACCCGGGCGGGGCGGGCGGGGGCTGCGCGGCCCGCGGGCCCCGTTACAGGACTGCGCTGGAACAGGCTGCCCGGAGCCGCTGTGGGTCCCCCATCCCTGGAGGGGTTCAAGGCCAGGCTGGATGAGGCTTTGGGCAACCTGGGCTAGTGGGAGGTGTCCCTGCCCGTGACAGGGGGTGGCACTGGGTTGGCTTTAAGGTCCCTTCCTACCCAAACCCAAACAAAGTATTTTTTCTCAAGGCAAGCTGCTACACCCAACAGTGGGAGATATATTACCAAAAAAAAAAATTTAAAAAGGACGTGCGGGTGCTTATGTCCTCGGACAGGTTCTGTACTGGTGTAGCTGCAGGTCCCACTGGGCTGACTGGTCCCAGCTGGGTGCGAGGCACTGCCCAGGTGTCTGGCAGAGACAGGGAGTGGGACTGCTCCTCCCTGGCTTTCCCAAGGGATCTGGGACGCACAGGTTGGAAGCCCCTTCCAGGCTGGATGTTTGACCGTGTTCCCTCTGGTGTTTCTCAGACACTGTGTGAGCGCTGTCCTGGAGCCTGCGGGTGACACCGCTGCAGTGCCTGCCAGGGTCCTGCAGCGTGGAGGACGTTAGTCTGCCCAGCAGGACACAGGACAAACAGCCCAGGCTACCGAGAGGGTGCTCCACATGGTCTAGGACAGGTTCTGGATTTATTTCTTTAGCAGTTATAAAAGAAGATAAAAGACTGGACATTTGTAAATATTTCGGGATCATGTGTTAACTGTCTTTCGATGTTTCCGCCTGCTTGTAAGTTGTATTGTGTAAGAATATCCTGTGTTATGCCCTAACTCTGTGCAGGGCTGGATGCTGGTGCAGTGGGTAGGCAGTGGCTTGCGGCAGCAGAGTGGAAGGTGGGATGCGGGTACCTGCTTTGTGCCTCTCCCCATGGTGGCTGAGGGGCTGCACCCATTTGGAGCTGCCCAGGCTTCAGGCTGCCTTTGGCCTCAGCACTGAGCGTGGACGGTGTCACCTTGGGCCCTTTGGGGTGGCACCTGAGATCACGTGCAGTGGCTCCTTCTCCCCACCTGTGAGTCGGAGCAAGACCAGACTGGATAAAGCCCTGAACAACCTGGTCTGATGCCGTAGCTCATCTTCCTGTGAGCAGGAGGTTGGACTAGAGATCTCCCGAGCTTCCTTCCAGCCTGAATTAACCTGTGATCCTTAATGGGTCATACCAGGGCTTACGGGAGACCCCTTGAAGTGATCTCTGGGGTGGTGATGCCTGCCCGGGCTCTGGCTCCATGCACTGAAGCAACCAGACTTGTCTCAGCTGCAAGCATCCCCTCCCTGATACCTGGCAGAGGTCCTGCTCTCAGGGAGCGGGGTTGTCCAAAGGGATGTGTGCCAGCACCATTTTCCTGCTGTGACAGTGACGCCAGGGCAGATGGTAGCTGTGGCTGTGCTCCTTTACAGAGATGCTTGTTCTTTTCTCCCCTTTCCTCATACACTGCTCCTGACCTGAGATATCTCGCAGCAGGTTGGGCTTCCAAGGTTTTTTCTGCCAGGGTTTTAAAAACTGTGAGCTGCAAACAATCTCTCCAGTGCTGATTCTCACTCCCCCAGGTTGGGATGGAGTTCTGCAGCCTGAGTGTCATGTCGTGCCCCCACCTGTCCCACCAGCAAGGCTCCAGAGCACTGGGGCAGGTCCAGGGCAGTGCTTTGGGGCTTGGGACTGTTCATGCGGGGGTTATCTCAGGAACCCTGAGTTAAATGTTTAACAGCGTGTGCCATGTTTGATGTGAGCAGTGTTGGTGGTAAAGTGTTGTCTAACGCCGTGGAAGCCCTTGACAAGAGGTGGGAGAGCCCTGGGCGTTGCGGGGTTTCTGCCGTGGCAGCGATGTGCTTACAAGCTCACACCACCAATGTTCTTGCTGCTCGTGTGTGGCCTTGGAATAGCTCTGGGCTCATCTCCCCCTGTGGATCTTAAAAGGAGAGAAACATGGCTTGAGATGTCTGTAAGGATAAGGTGGTGTGGTGCCCAGGACATCAAAATCTTTGCTCCTCTGTGGGATGGAGCAGGACAGGAGCCAGGGGAGTTGTTAGCAGAATTGTGCTCAATGTGTGTTCAAAGGGCAGGAGTTCGGCAAGGTGTTAGGGACAGGTTTCCACCACCAGGAAAGAATCTGTTGTGGCCAGAGGTGCTGGGGGAAGCACGTGCAGTGCTGCCAAGGGGCAGGTAAGAGGAACAGGAGTGACAGTTTGTTGTAAGGCAGGGCCGTGGGCTGGATGGGCTTCTCTGCCTCCCTCAAGCTCTGCAGAGGGCTCCTGACCCTCTGAGCTGCGGTGTGGTGGGGGGACGCGCCCTTTGCTGCAGCAAAGCCTTTCCCGGGAGGATGTTGGGGGAGAGATTGTCTGAGGTCAGGTCCTAAATCTCAGTTATTTAGTTCTTCCAGTTTAACGAATAGCGCCGCATTCTATAATCCAAAGTTATTCTCTTCACCCTGAAATCATAAGGCACAGGAGAACTAGTCTCAACAGCATCAGCAGGCAGCCCTGCAAGGGTTTGGAGAGTGTTTGACACATGATAATTACTGCTGGTTAATTCCTGCACAATTATTTGCTGTTGTGTTCCCATCACAGACTGCTGTACAGAGAGAAGTGTGAGCATCATCCAGCTTGGGCACTGGATCTAGTTATTTTGCTTTCTTTCTAGGCATTTCCAGTCCCAAGTTCTGTTTAAGTAATAATTAAAAAAAAATTAACATCTCACACAAAACAGGGAGTTCTCCTTGAAACATTGGACCCAGGTGGTGAATGAAGGGTAAATATCAGATTTAGGTCCCTAAGAAAACAGGTTCCTGGTGGTATTAGGAAGCGCCAAGACAGGCTGGCTGCAAACTTCATTTTGGCTTTCAGTTAGAGTCTGGTGTCCAGCTGAGTTACTCAGTTCCTTCAGTTCTCCTGACACTTAACTGTGCTTTTCTGATGTCATGTCTGGAGGACCTTAAAGCTCCCATACCATCTGTCGGCTGAACATCAGGTATTTCTGATCACAAACCTGGAGCACTGTAAGAGAGAGGAAGAAGTAGATCTTCCCCTAACGTGAGCGCACTGTCCCATGCTTTACCCTCTGGTTGTAACACCTTTATCTTAATGTCTCAGGTTTTAAAATTTGAGACTTTGCCCTCTGTAGCCAAATTCTTATTTAACTGACTTCACCGAAATGATCGTCCTGTTTTCCTTGTGAATCGTCCTGTTTTTCAAATTCAGGTTGTGTCAAAAGCAACCAAGACATGGGCATGGTCCCCTGCTCAGCCTGATAGCAGCCCTGCCTCCATCCCAGCAGTGCTTTGGAGAGGGTGTGGGAAACAGGGCAGGTCTGAAATCCTTCGCCAGCCCAGTGTCCTCGGCCTCCAGCAGTCTCCAGGACACTCAGACCATCATTTTCAGTACCCATGGGGAGATCTGCCTTCCCTGAGCACGTCCGATGACACTGATGGATTTCTGCTTAGCTCTGTGTGACCATTGCATTTTTCACTGCATCAGGAGCAGCACCCAGAGCCCTCCCTCACCAGGGCACCAGGAGCCGGCGCTGTTCTTCCCTCTGGCTGGCACGCAGGGTTTGGGGACATCCAGGTCTTGCCACTGTCCTGGCTGCTGGGGCACAGCAGGGGCCGGCTGCTGCCCCAGGGACAGGGAACCGAGGAAAGCGGCTGGCAGGGGCACTGTGCCCAGGTCCAGCTGGGACCTCAGGCCACCAGGCGAGGGCTGACTGAGCCAGGATGCCAGCCAGCAGGTCAGGTCCCACTGCTGCGAGCCAGCATGTGGAGACGAGTGCTGCTGCAGCGCGGCACAGGCAGGCTGAGGGTGGGCTGATATGGAGCCTCTGGGCCCATGGCGGGGGTCCCAGGGGAGGCTGGTCAGGCCCTTGCCTGCTCCGTGACATTTGTGGCTGAATGGGTTGAACATCACCAGTGCTGTGGGAAACTCGTCCCCCGCCCCGCTCCCGTTAACTCCTGTCACTTGTGAAATTCTCTCTTACAGCCAGTTAGAAGATCAAGGGTGACTGCCCAGCAGGAGAACTGGAAGGGGAACTTCAGGAACCTCCATCTTCTCCAGGGGAGGATTTGCTGACCCTCAGTCACAGTCTGTGTCAGAGTGGCGTAGGCCCCAGAGGGAGCCAGGAGCAGCCATAGCTTGTGGTGGACCTGCTGGGCTTGTACCTTCTTATGGTGGTGCCAGGTACGAAAAAACCCTCGGTGCTGGCGGGCTCTGGGCTGGGATCTGTAAGCAGAGGCTTTCCTAGGTCGTGTTGGTACCAGCTGTGACCTTCATGATGTTCTCTGCTGGGTTCAGTGGGCCTTTAATACATCTTACAGGGGTTTCTGCTGGGAGGTGGTGGAAAGGGAGGGACCATCCTCCGCAGTCTCTTTCTCACTCCTTTGTTGTGTTTGTACTCGTACCCAGTTCCTTTCTTGCTGTCTTCCAGTGTCTCGCTCTGTGCCCAGGGAAGGTGATGGACAGCAGAGCAGAGATGGAGGTGGTGAGAAGCACGAAGGGGAATGCTGCCGGGGAGGTCAGTGTCCATGTGGTCACCAACGAGAGCACTGTGCAGAGCACCCACCTGCCAACAACTGCCTTCATCATACCAGGTATGCGGAACTGTCCTCTCTGACTGGTCCCTCCCCACCCTCCTTCCCCCAACCCTGTACTGATACCTCACACTCCTTGAATACCTGTGCTCCTCCCAGACCTTGGGAGGCAATGCTCTTGCTGTCTTAGAGGTTGTCTGTGGCTATCCCACATCACTTGGGCGATTTGTGACTGGTCAAAACCTCTTGAGTTTGAAATCAAAGCCCTGATGCCTGGGGCCCCATGCCAGTGCAGACAGTGTGCTGGATGCCTGCTTTGCAGGGCATGCGGGCTCCCGGGTTGCTGCATTATCACAAAATCACAGAATCTCCCTAGTTGGAAGGGACACACAAGGATCACCAAGTCCAACTCCCTGCTCCTCGCAGGACTACCTAAAGCTAAAACTAAGAGCGTTGTCCAGACGCTCCTCGAACTCTGACAGACCGGGTGCTCTGACCACTTCCCTGGGGAGCCTGTTCCAGGGACTGACCACCCTCCCAGTGAGAACCTTTTCCTAATGTCCAGTCTGAACTTCCCCTGACGCAGCTTCATCCCATTTCCTCATGTCCTGTCGCTGGTCACCAGGGAGAGGAGATCAGCACCTCCCCTCCGCTGCCCCCCTTGAGGAAGGTGCAGACGGCGATGAGGGCACCCCTCAGCCTTCTCTTCTCCAACCTGAACAAACCAAGTGACCTCAGCCGCTCCTCAGAAGTCTTGCCCTCGAGACTTTCTGCCACCTTGGTCGCCCTCTGGACACACTCTCACAGTCTGATGTCCTCAGTTGCCCAAAACTGCACTCAGTGCTCGAGGTGGGGCCGCACCAGCGCAGTGTTGAGTGGGACAGTCCCCTCCCTCGCCGGGCTCGCGATGCTGTGCTTGATGCAGCCCAGGACGCGGCTGGCCCTTCGGGCACCCTGTTCACTCCTGTCCAACCTGCCATCAACCCAAACCCCAGATCTCTTTCCACGGGGCTGCTCTCCAGCCTCTCGTCCCCCCCGTTTGTATGTATAACCAGGATTACCCTGTCCCAGGTGCGGAATCCAACACTTCCTCTTGTTAAATTTTGTCAAGTTGGTGGTTGCCCAGCTCTCTAGTCTATCCAGATCTCTCTGTAAGGCCTCTCTACACTTGAAGGAGTCCACAGCTCCTCCTAATTTAGTGTCATCTGCAAATTTACTTAATGTACTTTTGACTCCTGCACCCAGATCATTTATAAAATCATTAAAGAACACTAGCCCTAAAACTGAGCCCTGTGGACCGCCACTGGTGACTGGCTGTCAGCCTGCTGTAACCCCATTTCCTGTAAATCTTTGAGCTCAACCCATCTGCCTGTTGTTCACTCAACGTACTGTGGACTTGTCTAGTTGTGTGCCGGATGTTTTCTCCGGAAGGATGCTGTGAGAGATGGTATCAAAAGCTTTGTGAAAATCCAAAAAACCCACATCTGCTGCCTTCCCTTGGTCAACTTGATGGGTGACCTTTTCATAAAAGGAAATTAAGTTAGTTAAGCAGGACTTTGCCCTTGTGAACCTGTGTTGGCTGTAGCCCGTGGCTGCATTGTCGCTCAAGTGTTTTTCAGCAACTTCCAGAATAACCTTCTCCATCGTTTTACCAGGCACCGAAGTGAGACTGACAGGCCTGTAATTACCAAGGTTGCCCTTCTTACACTTCTTGAAAATTGAGACTACCATTTTCAGCCCAGCTGACCAGTGTCTTTCAGGGGGTGTGCAAGCAAAACATGGATGTGTGTTAGGTGAGATCAGGGATGTTCGTTAGAAGCAAATCATCCAACTTTTCCTGCTCCTGGTGCCTCATTTTCCACTGTGGAGAGAGCCTGGGCTTCACAGTGTGTTCCTCTGAAATGAAACTAAGCTGGAAGATGCACTCCAGGAGCTCGCCAGCACACTCGTGCCACGTCAGGGCATCCTGGTCACAGGAGCAGTGTGAGGTTAGGCTGGGAACCCTTGAGTGTGGATAGTATTGGTGCCACCCCCCAGCACGAGCCATTGCTGGCTGCAGATCTTGTTGGGTCCCACTGCCTGCTTGTGGGTGCTTTAGCCCACAGCACTGAGCCCTGGGCTGGAAGACTGTGTCCTCCCTGTGGTTTTGTGCTGCATTTGAGCCTTGTTTGCATCAGTTAAGTGTTCTGTGTATGCCTCTAGTTGTTTGTTTCCTTTCTTTCCTCCTCAAGCAAATGCCACTACCATCAACCTTCCCACGAGCACCTTAGAAATCCAGCGATTCCCTCGGGAACCACAGAGAAGCACAGGGGCTGAGAGACCGGAGAGGGGAGCAGGGAGCGAGCCCATCACTGCTGCTGTCATTCCCCAGATCAGCGGGGTGCAGACCTGCAGCACGGTCCGTGTGCTGGAGTGGAAAGATGGGGTGGCTACTTTGCCTGGGAGTAACCTGCGGGTAAGTGTAGCTTTGGGCCACTCTGTGTCCTGTCCCACCTCTGCCACCACTCCCCACAGCTACCTGCCCTTGTAAGTGGCAGTCCCTCAGCCTGTGCTGGGCAGGGACCACCAGGATGTGATGTGGCTCAGCTGGAGGATCCCTCGTCCGTTCCGGCTCTGTAAGGCTCTTCTTGTGCCCCGTGCTTATGCCCCTCTCTTTTTGTGAATTTAGCGGACAGAGCACACACACGGTGCCTGGGGGGCTGCAGCAGGTCTGCCCTGCACATGGAGGCAGAGGGATGCTGCTGGCTGCACAAGGCATCTTTCCTTTCCAAGCTGTGCAGTGGCGTTGGCTCTCACCAGACTCCTGCAGTCACCCTTGGAAACAGTGGCCTTGTGCTCATCAGGCAGTGGGTGCCTTTAGGTGTAACCCCACAGTACATGAAATCACTTGCACAAAATGCACCAATTTCTCAGCTGGTACTCGGCCTCGGGGCACCACAGCCTCCAGCCATCACCCTGCTGCTCGTGCTGCCAGCTGGTGCTGGTCTCACCGAGTGCAGGCAGTGTGCTTGTCCTGCCAGGCTCAGTGGCCAGCACAGACTGGGGGGGGACACAGCAGGACAGGTGACTCCGGTGCTCTGCTCGCCTCTGTCATCAGGAGAGCTGTCCTCTTGTTGGATGCACTAATGACCAAACCATGTCCTGCTCAGAGCTCACATGCACCCACTAGCTATCAAGTTTCATTTCTATCCTCCTTGTTAACTATTTTTCCTTATTTTTTTTTCAATGCCATAGTTTCGAATAAATGAGTACGGGACGCTGAAGGTGGTGAGTGCTGATAAGACGCCTCCAGTGGAAGCTGTAAAGGAGGGTCACACAGAGAAAGATGGGGACTCAGAAGTGGCACCCACCAGCAGGGACAATCCTACTGTGGCTCAGGGTAAGAGCACCATGGTGGCATTTGTGGGGCGGGTACCATCATCCAGCAGGCACTGTCTGGTGCAGGCCCCGAGCGAGGCGAATGTCTCCTGCTTCCTGCTCTCCTTCCTTCACTGCACCTTGTGCCTCACTGCTCCTCTTCTCTCTGACGCAGATATGCCGGAGCAGACCAAGCTGCCAACAGCAGAAAGCATGTGCCACTGCGATACCTGTGGCCGGAGGCACGTGTCGGATGGAGCCCGGGAGGGCAGGGGCTTCTGCAGCGAGCACTGTCACCAGCAGTTCAAAGAAAGGTAAAGGAAGGCTGCAGCATGGTGGGATGAAGACTTGTGCCAGGGGACAGCAGGAAGCACAGGAGCCAGATTTTCTCCTGCCTGATTTGTGACCTCGTGAACGTGTATCTGCCGGAGCAGGGCTGCAGCAGGAGGTTGCTGCAGTGGGTGCTTCCAGACTGAGCAGCAGCGGGAGGCATGGGTCACGAGAGCATTTCCAGCCCCTCACTAATATGTGGCTCCTGGGACTCGTTTTCCAGCATCTCTGTGTAACTCTGATGCAGCTTGGAGCCCTGCAATGAAACTGGATCGCTTTTGATCCATCCCTGGGTTCAGGTTTCTGACACCCAAGAGTGTGGGGCTGGTGCTGGTCTGTACCCTGGTTCTAACCTCTTGCCAGCTTGTGCACTGAGATGGGTGCGTACGTTAGGAGGGATGGGAGCATGTGGGAGTAAGAAATGTGGTGACAGTGATTCTCCAGCAGCCACCCCGTTGCCAATACCCCAGCCACTGCCACATCGCGTGCTGCAGTGGTTTACTCTCCCTTCCTCTGTGCAGGTCTGTCATTGTGGAAAACTCTGCCAGCAGCACCAATGCCACTGAAATCCTCAAGCCAGTGAAGAAACGAAAGAGGAAGGATTACCAGAGCCCTTCAGAGGAAGAATATGAATCTGAGCAAATGGTAGGAAGAGGCCAGGGAGGGCATGTGTGCACCCATGCAGATGTCGAGGGTGGGCCATGGGCCACCCCTGTGAGCACTGCGGGTGTGTGCAGTTCTCATCGGTGCTTTTCAGTGCTGTGTCAGCTGTGTGTCGAAGGGGTAACGTGTCAGGGCTTCTAGACACTTGGGTGACTGCTTGGCATGCTGAGCACCTGCTTTGCTGATAGATGGGGTCAGTGCAAGGGACACAGACACCAAGTTGAAGAATTGAGCTTTACTTATGGTTAAAGCTATAACAAGAAAATAATAAGTAAGGATAAATTAGAATAAGGTAATACAGTGCAAAGCAGTAAAATAAAAGACAAAATAGTACAGTACAAAGAAAATAAGGTATGTGGTCAACCACAGTGATTAAATAAGATACATCACCAATTGCCCTGATTGCCATCAGCCAGATCCACAGTCGCTGGGGAGCCCCAGTTGCAGCGAGGATCTGGAGAACCTGTCCCGGCAGTTGGGAGGTCCTACACAGTGCACCCACTCGTAGGTGAGGTCCCCAACGTCACTGTAACAGCGTTTTATACCATTGGATAAACAAGCTGACATCACTTCAAATGCGGAACATCTGGCTTCATTCTCCATTAGATTCCCCCCCAAACCTGGCCAGGGCTCAAGGAGGAGCCAAGGGAGCTTTTTATCTGTTTGGCTTTGGCCACATCGTTCCAACCAAGGCCGGACAGCTGGTCCTGCAGCCTCGACAACCTGTCTCTGGACATGGGAAGAAGGGACAGTCTCACGACATTTGATCTTCACTAGTGATTACACTGTAACTAAGCTGTTTGCTAATGAGCACACATACTTTGTTAACGATCGGGTACTAGTATTACATGATGTTCTGTTGGAGGGGTTCTAGAGGTCAGCTTTGGTTCGAGGTCTGTTGCTCAGGACTCAGTTCTTCAGCACCTCAGGCTGGGCCGTGCGGGACTCATCCTGACTGGACTGTGGGTATCGAGAGCTCTCAGCTGCTCTCTTGAGTTTGGGCCACTAAAGTAAGTGTTGAAGTATGAGAGTGTCTATCTGCCTGTCCTGGGGAAGGGAGAGTGACTGTGCCAAGGCAAGGGAGCTTTCCTTGCCAGCCCTGACTGTCGCAGATCCATGATGGTAGCATGATCGCTACCACTCAGCACCACAACCCCCCTTGGGCTTCTATTATCACATCCTCTTGGCTGCCCATTTCTGGGCCAAGCATCAGTCAAACCATGGATGTTGCGGAGGCGCAGTGTAGCCCTTGGCACCACTGTGAGGGTACAACACACAGCGTAAACCTCTGTGCAGACCTCCAACGTGATGGATTTCTGTCTTGTCTGCTCTCGTGTCTAGGAGGAAAAGCAGGAAGAGAGGAAAAGCTCTGCGGGAGACTCTGCCATCAGCAATCTGGAGGCTGATACGTGGAACGGGAGCCAGCACGGTACGGAGGGCCGGGCGGTCGGTGGGGTGAACACTCCAGCCACAGCTGTGGTGTCCTGCTGTGGGGCTGGGCCAGAATTTTAGTGCTCCAGCAGAGTCAAACACCCGGTGCAGTGCACTGGTACATGTTCCTGAAGGCTTGTAAGCTCCTCTGCTTGCTTGATCCTGCTCTCTCTGTCTCTTTCCATTTCTCTCCTTTCCTCTTTTACTTACTCGTGGATACTGTGCTTGCTCTGAGAGGCACTATCCTGAGCAATAATGTGACTGTGCCACACCTGGCTTTGTCCCCTCTTTGGACAGTCTTATGGGGAACTTCCCTCACACGATCAGGAGCTCACAAGTTTGGGAGCTGCTCCTGTAGGTCTGCTACCACTGAAACTGGGTGATTTGGGGTTGTCTCATCTTGCAGGGCCCATATCAGAGGAGATGTCAAATGCAGAGCTGTTGACACAGAGGGGAAGGAGACAAGCTGAGGGATGCACTGTTTGCTTGTTTGTTGGGGTTTTTTTTGTTTTTTTTTCCTGTAGTGCAATGGGGGTGAGGAGGAAGGAAAACTTGGGAAAATACTGAAATGAATATTTATGGGAAGCCTTTTGTCTCTGAATAGAGAAAGGTCATGCTCAAAGTAATTTTAAAATGAAACTGTTCCAGCTTCATACTCTGCATAGCCACATGTAGGGACAGCAGCAGGGGCCAGATGTCATTAACCACTGATGTTACACTGAGTTAACCCCTATTAAAAAAGGATCTCATACCGCTTGCCAAGTCCTTTTCTCTAGAATCTGAGCCCTGAGCATGTAACCTTCCCTGCTGCATGCACATAAGTAGTGCTGAGCCTTGTTATTTCAGTGTTTTATTTTTTCTTATTTTAGAAGTACATCAGCAAACAAAATACACACCTGGATGCTTCAGTGCAGCAAAGTCGCTGTGTGCTCTGTCTCCAGGTGTATTTGTCGTTCTCCAGAAGTACTTACGGATTCCCCAAACATGCCTACCACTTTTTTCTACATCCTAAAGAATGATAAAAGTGTTTGTCACTCTTAACTTTTAGTGAAGCATCTAGGTTAGTAACCTTGCTCACTGGAGCTCAGCTTTAATTTCTTCCACAAGTTCCTATTTTTTCCATCTCTGCTTCCCCTAAGCCCAAGGGGGAAGGACTTGGTCTGTTTTCCCCCAACATTTCTGGCCTGCCCTACCCGAGGCAGTCTGCTGTGGCTGACCTGTAGCTGTGAGCTACTCAGTGCTAGAATAGGCACAGCGCTCCTGGAATCCCTTCAGGCACTACAAAGGAGGAAGAGAAAGTGGCTGGAGAGCCAGAGACCTGGGTTATGTCTTGTGTGCCATGGGCAAGGCCTTTGTGGTCTTCCCAGAGGGGTTGAAGGCAAGAAGGATCCCCTCCCTGCCTATGAACAGATGATGCTGTCATCTTTTCATGAATACTATAGGGGTAAATGCATCTCTAGGGCACCAGGGAGGCCCTGGTGTGCCAAGGGGGGCTCAGGTGGTTGTCTCGGAGCAGAGGATAGCAGAGCTGGTGCCTCCAGAGCAGTGGTGGGAGGTGAGCCTGCTGTTGGTTTGACTGGCCAGGAGCCCCTTGCAGCTGGGGGGTGATTCCCAGCCCTCTGCATGGATCCTGCCGGCTGTCCCAAATCCATCAGTGCTGTGGCCGGTTGGGATGGACTAGCTGGAGGATGACTGGTTGCAGAGGTGTCCTGATGCTTTTGCACAGGATGGCTTGTCCCTCAGGTTCCTTAGGTGCCTTCCTAGAGCATTGTCCAGGGACAGAGGACATTTGTCACGGGGACCTTTGTGAGGGGCGGCCTCTTGGCTCTGTCCCTCCTTGGGCAGCTAGACGGGGTTTGCCAGAGAAGGGGCTCTGGTAGGATGGTGCTGAGCTTTGCAGGGATGCAGGACAGTGTGTGAGATCGAGATGTGGCCCCAGTGGGACCCCTGTGCTCAGCTGCTCTCCACGCTGCCTCGAGGCCAAGGCAGGCAGGGGCGGAGGCTGGAGCAGGCAGGGGCGGAGGCTGGAGCAGGCAGGGACCAGGCAGGAATGGAGGCTGGAGCAGGCAGGGAGCAGGCAGGGGCGGAGGCTGGAGCAGGCAGGGGCGGAGGCTGGAGCAGACCCTCAGCTGCGGCTCTTGTATGTGCGTTTGTACTGCGCTCAGGTGCCAGTGAGGAGAAGAAAGAAGGCTGGTCTTGGGCGTCCTACTTGGAGGAGCAGAAAGCTGTCGCTGCCCCTTTAGATCTCTTCCAGGATGTGAGTTGGGATTTTCCTGTCTTTTTCCTCTTTCATCTTCTCTTTTCTTTCCCTTTTTTTTCCCACCCCTCCTCCTTCTCTCTTCCTTGCTTCCCTATTTTGCGGGACTCTGAGCAATAAGCAAGCTCCCATCTTCACCTGGAGGTGACCAGTCATCCTCCAGTTTTGATTTGCCTTGAGTCCTACCTCCCAGCAGGGTGCTGTCCCCCTTTCCCAAGCACTCCACATTTGCCTAGGACACCCCTGTGGCTCTGGCAGGGTGGTGGAGCCTTTCCAGACCTTCTTGGAAGCCAGGTGTGGGCTTTCCTGAGGCCACGGTTCTGTGCTGCACCTCTGCTCCCTGCTGTCTGGCTGCCAGGGTACAAAGAAGAACCAGGCCCATGCCCCCCTCTCCCAAGCTGTGGCTGGTAGCCCAGGGACTCCCTGCCAGTAGCAAGAGAAGCAAACCCATAAGGAGGTGGAAGATGTGTTTTTCTATGGGAAAATAATTAAAATTTGGATGACAGCATAACCTGTGGCCCACAGTCTCCTGGTCC
This sequence comes from Pterocles orientalis, assembly GCA_011057875.1. Lineage (NCBI taxonomy): Eukaryota > Metazoa > Chordata > Aves > Pterocliformes > Pteroclidae > Pterocles > Pterocles orientalis. Next base: position 666,023 of record WKFP01013943.1, read on the forward strand.
CAGCAGCTCCCATTGCCTGATGGTTGCTCCTTGGGATGGTTTTAGACCCAGCTACCCGTGTTGATTTTTACATTGTGGTTTCATTTTTGTTTTCAGTACCAAGTACCTTCCCAGCGCAAGAATGGCTTTAAAGTGGGGATGAAGCTGGAAGGGATCGATCCGCAGCACCCATCGATGTACTTTATCCTGACAGTGGCTGAGGTAAGGCGCCTCTGGTTCCCATGTTCCTCGGGTCCTCCTCGCACCCGCACAGCAGGAGGCTCGGTGGGAGGGGAGGTGCTGCCGGCTGGCCTGTGGACGGGACGGGCTTTGGGCCCTTGCCTGAGTGTTGCTCCATGAGATGAGCTGGCACTCCAGCACCTCGGTCAGGCAAACAGGAAGTTTCTTTCCAGTTCGTAGGGGCAGGAGACAGTGCTTCTGAGCAGCAGTGCCCCAGCCTAGTTGGTCTCTCCATCTCGTGACACAGCAAAGCCATGGGGGGAGAGACTGGTGATGGCAGCAGCTTCTGATCTTCAAGCTGATGCCCCTCAGACAAGTCTGAGCCCTTGAGATGGAGGGTGTGGAGGCATCCCATTGCTCCTCCTTGTGTCCATGGAGGCTCTCTGTCTGTCGGGCTCTCCGCTCAGCCATGTGGCAGCCGAACCAGCCATGCCTCGCAGTGCTCCCTAGGGAGACCAGCCATACAACAGTGGCTGTTCTTGCTGCTGGAGAGATTTCACCAAAGCAGCATGGCCTTTAGCCAAAATCCCTGTACCAGCATGTCTCCTGGGTGCAGAAAAGTGAATTCTTGCAGTTGCTGCGCTAGCTAGGTGCCCCACCGTGGCATCTCATGCCCAGCCTGAACCTTCCCTCTCAGGGCTGGCTTGTGGTGGCCTTGCACTTGCCTTGTTCCGTGCTGGACACCTTTTGGGACTGGCATATGCCTCCCGATTTGGGCCCTGGGCTGTGATTGACTCTTGGCTTCCCTAAGTGATATGCTGAGGTGGTGTGCGGGAGGGGAGGTGCGTGTGATGCTCAGCCAGGAGGTTTCCATGGTCCTGTCCTTTTCCTGCCCTCCCTGCTGGTAGGTGTGCGGTTACCGGATGCGCCTCCACTTTGATGGCTACTCTGAGTGCCATGATTTCTGGCTGAATGCTGACTCCCCTGACATCCACCCTGCTGGCTGGTTTGAGGAGACAGGGCACAAACTCCAGCCCCCAAAAGGTAAGGAGTCAGCGAGTCTCCGTTGGTGAATCCTGTTGAAGGAGGGGGGCAAGTAGTAGGGCTGCAGGCACAGAGCTGGAGATGGGGACAGGGTGGCTCCATGGGGCCCAGAAGGGGATGCTTCTGTGCTGGGGGGTTCCACAGGACGACCTTTCAGGCACCCAGCACACTAAAGATCACTGCTTCCTCCCATTCTGGGGCAAAGCCCTGTCACCCTGGTTGCCCCAGTGCCAGGCTGGAGCCAGCAGCTGTGCCCCAGGGCAGGTGGGACTGATGCTCTCTGGGGTGGAGCTGAGCTCTGGATTTCCACTTGACTGCTAATGTTCCCTAGCACCCCTTCAAAGTCAGCCCTTGGGCCTGAGCCCCTTGGGGTTTCCCCAGGGCTGCTGCAGACCCCCTGCAGCAGGACATGCCTGGCAGGGTGAGGGCTGGTTGGGCTGGCTGGACTCGGCCTCACAACCTCCTGGCTGCTCTCCTGTGAACTGACTGTTCTCGTTTCTGTTCCTGAGGGGTTGTAGGTTATAAGGAAGAAGAATTCAGCTGGACAAACTACCTGAAGATAACAAAGTCTCAGGCAGCTCCTAAGCACCTTTTCATGGTTCAAAACACTGTGAGTAGCAGCTTCTCCTTCCTGCCAGAGCATGCAGGTTCAGGTTTGACTTCTTCCCCTCCAGCTGAGCAGAATGCCTCCACCAGTGCTGGGCTTTCCTCTGTCCACCCCACACTTCACAAGCCCAGAGTGCAGAGGGCCAGGATTGCTGGCATGCTGTCACTTCTGAATGAGGTGCTTTGCTGCTGAGGATCTGTAGCTTGGACACTAGTTTGGTGTGCCCAAAATTGGTGTTGGTCTGATTCACTCTTTCATCTGGGTCAGTCTTATGGACAGTTAAATCTGTAGCAAAAGTACTGGTGAGGAGAAGTAACCACTCCTCTCAACAATTATTTTGCCAAAACTCTGCAGTTAATGTTTCAAAGTATAAATCCTTTGTATCTATTTTGTGTCTTCATTGTTTCTGTTTCTGCCTTTATTTTTATTATGGTAGCTTGGGTGAGGAAAGTGGGAATATAGTGGAGTGCAACATGCTGATGTCAGCTGTAGAGGAAACTCAACCTACTGATAAATCAGCCTCTCCAAGTTATTTATTGTGTCTGGACCCTCCTCTTTATTGCTGCAACAATCCCACTAGTGTATGCAATGCAGCATTTTGCACAGATTTTGCATCCAAGAAATAAAGGCAAGGTAGGATGACGGGCCCCATCCCAGCTTCTCCTGCCAAGCCTAGGGCACCGGTCGCTGCTGACACTGGAGGAGTGTGACCACAAACAAGTGTTTTGTGACAAAATCTGGATCAGTGTAAGTTGGAGGCTATTTTTTTTTTCGAGGTTTCTGCTTATAGGAGATACTGAGGGTCTGAAGATTTATTTTCCTCTTTCTCTGTGTGGCCAAGCTCAGTTATTTACCCTCTGCCTCTCTGCATGCACAGCAGGGCACTGCCCTTCTCAGACCCTAAGTGGTCCTGGGCCTGCCTGGAGGCCAGGGAGGGTCTGGTTTTGGGAGGGTTTGGGCAGTTGCCTCCTTGCAGCAAGCAAGGGAAGTGGTGAGGAGGGTGCTGGGACCACAGCTCTGAAAAAACCTGCCCCTTCCTCCTCCCAGCATGAGGCTTCCCCAGGCTTCAAGGTGGGCATGAAGCTCGAAGCTGTGGACCGCATGAACCCCTCCCTGATCTGTGTTGCCACAGTGACCGACGTGGTGGACAATCGCTTTTTGGTGCACTTCGACAACTGGGATGATACTTATGACTACTGGTAAGTGCATGGCAGCTCCTGGGGTGCCAGTGCTGGGGAGACACCCTGCCACTGCTTCAGCAAGAGTGGCGGGGTGCTCGGGAAAGTGGGGGACAATCCCAGCACACTGCGGCAGACAGGCCAGCAGAGGGTCACCCCCCTGTGCTAGGAGACAAACCTTTGCCTGTTCCATGTCGCCTGCTCTGACATTGCCATGGCCCTGTAGGCAATGTGGTGCAAAGAGGCATGATCGCATGCTGTGGGCTCGCCCCAAAACCCACTTGGGAGATGGGGCCACCTGCAGTGCAGGGACTGAAGGTGTGAGCTTAAAGGAAGCTCCTGCGGCTGTAGGCAGGGGATTGTGGACGGGGTGGGGAGGTGTCCCAGTTGGGGCTGGTTAAGGCCAATTAAAACAGCCAGTTAGCACAATCAGGGTCCTGAGACCAACTCTGTTTCCTTTGTTGCTGGAGTCCTCTGATGTTCTCTTACGTCTCACCCTGAGGAGCTGTGGAGCTGCAGTGGTTTCGGTCCCCAGCTGCTCCTCACTCACTGGTGCTGGGCAGCTCTGGCTCTGTCCTGGGCAGCCCTGCAAAGCAGCAGCATCCGAGTGTGCTGTGACCTGCTGGGAGCTGTGACCAGGACGTGAGGCCCCCGATTGCTCAAGCCTCACTGCTGCAAGCTCTGAAAGGCATGGCCTGTCTCCCCGCTCGCAGCAAAGGGTTGCTGTTCCCTGGGCAGCTCTGCAGCAGAGCTTGCGCCTGGTCGTGTTTGTGTCCTGCCGCTCTGAGCCAGAGTCCCCCTGCTCCAGCCCTTGCCTTGCCAGGCCCTGGGGTTCCCTGGGTCACTCGGGGACAAGGGTGCTGTAGAAGACCTCGGCTTCTGCAGGGCCTTTTGCTGGTGGTGCAGGACCTGGGAGTGCTGCCCAGTGGCAGCTCTCTGGCAGTGACGAGGCGGGTACCTCAGCCCTGTGTAAGAGTTTGGGTGTGTTTTCTAGGTGTGACCCCAGCAGTCCATACATCCACCCAGTTGGATGGTGTCAGGAGCACGGCAAACCCCTCACACCTCCTCAAGGTGAGTCAGTGGCCCTGGAGTGCCACCTCTGCTGGCACATTCCCTTGGGGACAGGCTTCCCAGGGTGGCATGGGGAGCTGGGGGGTGCAAACCCCATGGCCCTTGCTTTCCTGCAGGCCTAGGCAGTTTCCTTCGGCAGGGCTGCAGCCAAGGAGGCAGTGTGCTCCTGCCAAGGCTCCTGTGTGCTTGTTCAGGTGCAGCGTGGTGGCTGTGTTGGGCCAAGTGGACACACAAGGAGGACCCAAGCTGTCTGTGCAGGCCCAGATGTTTTCTGCTCCCTTGTACCCTGAATTTCGTGGTCCATGAGAAGATAGTAGCACTTCTTGATGTCTCTCATGTTCCCATGTGTCTGGCACAGACTTGGTTGGTCCCTCAAGGCAGTAGGACGTTCTGGGGTACGTGCTGTCGTCCTGCAGGCATGTCTCACCTTCTGCATCTTCACCCTTCTAGATTATCCTGACCCCGACAACTTCACCTGGGAAAAGTACTTAAAGGAGACTGGAGCATCTGCTGTCCCAGCTTGGGCCTTCAAAGTGGTGAGTGACACATCACCTGCTCCGCTGTGCCTGGGCAGGAATTCAGGTTTTCTCCATTGTCAGGTCTTTGCTTTTATGCAAAGCCAAGTGATGGTCAGTGTGCCTCTGCTACAGGCCTGGGGTTCAGGGCTACACTCGAGGTTCAGAAGCCAGGGCTGTCCTGGACAGATAGTTCACAACTGGGAAAAATGGGAAGTATGACCATCCTTTCGGCTAGACAGGAGCCAGATGATGGAAATTGTTTAGGCTTGCTTGATAGTTACTGTCTCCAACTGCAGGAACAGCAGCTGTGTCCAGCCAAGTATGGCTGCAATATAGATCCCCAGAATGTATCTCTTAGAGACCTTCTTCCCTTGGGCACAGCTTTCCCATCTCGTTAAAGCACAGCTCAGATCCCAGAGGGCCGTCCTGACTCTCTCCTGTTGCCATTGTGAGCCCTTACCAGGACAGGCCAGGGCTGGGAGCTGGGCTTGAGGAGCGCACGCTGGTGGGCAAGCTGCCGAGGGGTGTGGGAGCCCAAAGCACGGCCCTGCTCCCCACTGACCTGGGTTCTTCCTGGCCCCAGCGCCCACCCCACGGCTTCCTGGTCAACATGAAGCTGGAGGCAGTGGACAGGAGGACTCCGTCCTTCATCCGAGTGGCCAGTGTGGAGGACGTGGAAGATCACAGGATAAAGGTGGGTGCTGAAGTCTCGGTGCTGGCTTGCTGGTTTGCTTGTGCCCTTCCCAGCTCACTGCCTGTTGCAGCAGCAAAGTGTGTGGAGGTTTGCGGAAGCTCACTGTGCAGGGGATGGAGGATGGCAGGTCCCAGTGCCTGGCTCTGGGAGCGGAGGGGAGCCTTCTGCTGCAGTTTACCTCTACCCTGCTCCTGGCTGTCAGCTTGGAGGGTTTCAGAGCTCCTCAGGGAGGTGTCCTGAGGTTTGCCCTGAAGTGACCTCTCTACTTGTCTCCTCAGATCCATTTTGATGGCTGGAGCCATGTCTATGATTTCTGGATTGATGCGGATCATCCAGACATCCACCCCATAGGCTGGTGCTCAAAAACTGGACACCCACTGCAGCCTCCTCTCAGTAAGTCCTGTGCCTGGGTCAGTCCCTCCTCCCAGGTCCCAAGTGTGCCAGATCCCCGCTGTCACCGCCACCTGCCTGTGCACAGAAATGGGAGGGCATGCTCTGGCCAAGGATGGGCAGGGAGGAAGGGTTTTTCTGTGGAGTTGTCAGTTGGAAAAGTCCTCCCTGTTTAGCACAGGCAGGGAGCCCAGAGCCCTGGTTCTGCCTGGGGCTACAGTTGTGACAGTTTCTCTCCTGTTTCTCCTCCTGGTCTAGGGCCAAAGGAACCAGCCTCCTCTGCCCATGGGGGTTGCCCAACCCTGGGCTGCAAGAACATCCCTCACACCAAGAGCTCCAAGTACAGCTTTCACCACAGGTGAGCTCCAAAGCATGGCTCAGAGGGGCACAGCTTCACTGCTGGCCCTTCCTCCACTCTTCCTCCCCCTCCTGCACCCACCCCGTGCCTGGCTCTGCTCCCTGCTTAGGGGCATCCCTTGATCTCCTCAGGTCGGGTTCCAGGGCAGCCTGGAGCCCGTGGCTTGTGTAAGTCCTGTGAGCTCCTGCTCTGCGCCTGTCCTGCAGCACCCAGAGCCCCCACGGGTGCCTGTGGGCCCATCTACCTGTGGGGACATATGGGCTACATAGGGGACAATGCCTCTAGGATGCTCTTTGCTGATATCAGCTTTGAGGACAGTGTTCGTCCTGCCCCTCATTGATGCCTTTTACTGGGAGGCTGTGAGGTGGGGAGCCCTGAGAAGGACTCGGGCAGTCACTTGTGTGACCTTTTCCGTGGGAAGCCAGGCACGGTGTGGTGCTGGCCCCAGCACGGCAGGCTGGCGTCAAGAGAAGCCAATACAGTTGAGCATCCATGAGGATGGGGAAGGCAAATCTGGCTCCTGGGGTTTCTCTGCTGACTACACCCATGACGTTTGCTTCCTCCTTACTCTGAGGCTAGTCTGGATGCCTCTGGGGGCAAGGAAGGGAAGTTGGAGGCTCAGTGAACCCCAGTTACTTGCTTGATCAGCTCAGTGGTGACTTGCACAGGGTCACTGCGATGACAGCGGAGAAGGTGGGATGCGTGTTTGTACCTGGAGGCACTGGGTGTGCCCTGCCCGTGCACCCAGCGCCCTAGCCCCGGGGATTTGTTCAGTACGTCTTTACTCTGCTTTCCCTGGCCGGGGCCATGGCTTCCTGTGCTCGGGGGCGGAGGGGTGGCCCTGCTGGCTTGCCCCCCTACGCTGCTCTGAGCTGGGTCCAACGCTTGCCTCCCTTCTGTTCTCTAGGAAGTGCCCCACGCCGGGTTGTGACGGGTCAGGACATGTGACTGGGAGATTCACGGCCCATTACTGCCTCTCAGGGTGCCCGCTGGCGGAGAAGAACCAGGGCAGGCTTAAGGCGGACTTGTCTGACACCGAGGCCTCAACTCGCAAGAGGAACCTGATTGGCTTCCCTCAGCGAAAGAAATCTCGGCACCACGGGAGGTAGGGGCACGCCTGGTGATCCCCATGCAGCAGCGCAGGGCCCCTGTGCCACCGCTGCCATCCCTGGGAGGGGTGGCCAAGCCAGAGAGGCTCCTTGACCAGAGGGAAGGATGGTTGCTGGCAGCTGGCCTTTGTCCTTCCAGCTCTGTTGGGCACCTCTCTTGGTTTTTCTTCCCACGTTTTGTGTCTTTAGCTGTCAACCCTTTGGGTCAGGGTCCAAGAGGTAATCCTTGCTCCCGCTGCCAAGGCATTGCTCTGTGCGGTGCGGAGGAGGGCCCTCGGGCCAGTCCCAGCCCAGTTGGAAATCAGTCTTCCTGTCTCTTTAGAGGGCGACCTCCAAAGTACCGGAAGATCCAGCAGGAAGACTTCCAGAGTAAGTGCCATCCTCTGTCACGGTGTCATCGCAGGGGTGAGGCTGGAGGAGCTGGGGTGGTGGCTGCTGGAGGCTGGTCTCGCTTGGCTCGCTCAGTCAGACCTCATGCAGGTTGGCACCAGTGAGAAGCTTGTGGTCGACTGCCAAAGTTGACCATCTGAGAAGGAATGTGCCTGCCTCTTACCAGAGCTCTGCTGGGTCCCTCCTCGTATCTCTTGGTCTATGTCTGTGAATCTTTGAGTGCTTTAAGGCAGGGAATTAGGATCCTCTCTCTACAGCAGCGCATTGTCCCTGGCACTTTGTCCTCTTCAGACAGGGATGCTGTGCCTTCATCCTGTGGCTGCTCTACCCCAAAGTATCAGTGTGGTTGTGAAGCGCCAAATTCAGAAACAGTTGGTGAACAGTTTGCTTTGGCATTTAGTTCTGATGCCTTACATAAGACGATGACTGACATTTATTCCAGCCAGTGTCCATTTTACCCTGGGCTGTCCTGCTGCCTACCCCAGCGCTGGGGGTGAGTGAAGAGAATCTCTTCTTGGGAGCCATCCTTGACTCCTTGGAGCAGAGAGCATGGGAAAAGCTTTGTTAAAAATGTGAAATGAACTGAATGATATGGGATGGCATTCTGGTGTGAAGTTTGACATTGGAATATAGTTCAGCATGGAAAATAAATGACTGAAGGTGGTGAGAACAAGGCAAAGCCAAGCTTGTCTCTAAACTTCTTCCCTCGCCATCCCCGGTCCCACCAAACTGAACACTTGGTGACACTGATATCCTGCTAATTTAAGGGACAACCCCTAGGTCTTGATACCTGGACCCATGAGACCATCTGCTGCCAGCCCTGGGCCCTGCCCTGAACGGGGCCCTCCCCAAGGCTTGTAGGATAGGATGGCGTGGGCTGATGGGATGTTCTCGTCCTTCTACGTTGGATCACATCTTACATTTTTATTGCCAGCTATTTCTTCAGACAATATGCACCAGTCGCTCTTCATGTCTGCCCTGTCTGCCCACCCCGACCGCTCCCTGTCGCTCTGCTGGGAGCAGCACTGCAAACTCCTGCCGGGGGTGGCTGGCATCACAGCAACTACAGTGGCCAAGTGGACCACTGATGAGGTAAGATGGTTTTGAAGACTGCATGCTGGCTTCTAAACCCTGCCGTGGCTGGGAGCGCTCCGCTGGGCTGTGCAGCATCACGGTACACGTGCCAGGCGTGGAGGTGCTTCAGCAGCCACCTCCCTGGGCTGGCAAGAATGCGATCTGCTAGCCACGCTTGTGCGGTACTGCAGGGACAGCTGACGGGGTGAGCCCTGAGGGCAGCTTCTGGGAAGCAACTGCAGAACTACCAGGTTCTTGCTTAGCTCAGATGTGACACTAGCCCAGTGCAGGCAGGCGAAGGCAAACAGCAGTCTCTTCATTTAGCATCTTACAGTTTTCCAGAGAAATCAGTTTCATCTTTGCTGAGTTGAAAAATTAGACCATAGGCTCTGCAGGTAAGAAGTCACCTCCCTGTTTCTCTGAAAAAGAAATCCTTACTTCAGATTCTTCATCGTCACCTTAATTCACTTTCTTGAGCATTTGCGATGGCCCCTCTTGAGGCCTGGGTAGCTGGAACTCTGGCACCAGCCCCAGCAGCCAGCCCTGCCTGATTTCCCCGTCCCCCTCCAGTGTGCCCCTCTCCTGCCCCTTGGTAGGGATCATCTCGCTGTGCTGGAGGTCGCTGTGCTGGAGGTGGCTTGTTGGAGATGAAGCTGCTGTGGCACTGGCTGCTCTGGGGCTGGAGGCGACCAGCACCTGTGCCCTGGCCAGAGCATGCTCTCCCGGCATGGGAGGGTGCTGCAGCTGCAGCCTTTGCCCTGACAGCCGCGTGTTACCTTGCAGGGCGCAAAATGCCACTGTGGAGGTGAGGATGTGGGCTCATGGGGGGCCACCAGCCAGAAACATTGCTCCCGTCTTGACACTTTTCTCCGTTTTTTCCAAGGTCTTTAGCTTTGTTCAGACTCTGACGGGTTGCGAGGACCAAGCCAAGCTCTTCAAGGATGAGGTAAGAAGGGCTTGAGGGTGAGTGCAGGTGGCTTTTCAGCTGTTTGCCAACAGGGCAGGGAAGAGCTGGCCAGTGGCCTTCCTGCAACAGATTGCCGCTGAGCGCTGAGAGCAGGTCCAGCACCTGGCTGTGATCCCACCCTGCAGCCCTGGGGGCAAAACCCTGCTGTATTTGAGCATGCAGCTGCCTGCCTGGGCAGATGTGGTGGCAGGAGGGCAGATGCTGACCCCTGTTCTCCTGGCGTGGGTGAGGGAGGGCCCCTCTGAGGAGGCTGAGATGGGGGAGCAGGAGGAGGATGGTGCTGAAGCCTTAACAGCTTAACAACCTCACCCATGCATCCTTCCCCGCCTGCATCCTCTCACCGGCACAGCGGTTTGGTGGCATTGTTGTCTGCCAGCCCTCTTCATCGGTTTTGCCCCGACAGATGGGCTGAGCGGCTGCTTTCCAGCACGCAGAGTAACCCCAGGCTGATCCTGGGCACATGGGGTGCAGCAAGTGTCCCAGCCTTTGAGTAAATGGCCCCTGTGCTTTAAGGGTGCTCAGGCACACAAAGCTGAGCTGGGGAGCCGCCTCCACACGTGCTGGGACCCGGAGCAGGGAATGGATGGGTGTCTGTGCAGAGCAGGCTGCCTGCCGGCTGTGTGCTGTGCCCGTTGCTGCCCAGGCTGGCTGCAGCATGAGCTCCTGGGGCAGCTCCTGGAAGGGCCTTTATCCCTCTGTGCCCTGTTCCTGGCGTGCAGGCTCCCAGCTCTGCCTTACCTGGGGCAGCATGGAGTGCTGTGGGCGGCCCCTGCCCAGCTCCCTGGGATCATCTGTGGCAGCTGGCTGAGGGTGAGTGCACGCCTCCAGGTCATGTCCGTGCTGGCTGTCCCTAAGAAGTCACAGCCTGGGCTTTCAGTGAGTGCCTTTGTCCCTGTCCTCCTCTCCAGATGATTGATGGCGAGGCATTCCTCTTGCTGACACAGGCTGATATCGTCAAGATTATGAGCGTCAAGCTGGGCCCGGCACTCAAGATCTACAATGCCATCCTCATGTTCAAGAATGCTGATGACACCTTAAAGTGACTTTTCTTGGCCCAACTGGGATCCTCCCTCAGCACCGGTGCTGCCAAACTGTCTGGTCAGGATAGAGATTTCCCCCGACCGACCGCAGCTTGTCATGTCCTGCTCATGTCCTCTCGGATGCCACATCTCCACTCTCCCACCAGCCCATCTCCCATCCTCTCCCCTCCGCTCCACACTGCCCTTCTCCTCCAGCGCTGGGCGCAGGCTGAGGGGGTGTCTGCAGGGACGGAGGGTGGACATGGGACTTAGCGTGGCAGCTGCCCCCCGTCCTGCTGTGCCTGCACCAGTTCAGGGGGGTGTGCTGGCGGCCAGGGGAGCTGAGCTGGGGGCTGATACCACTACTCGAGTCACCCAGATAAGGGAAAGGACTGACTGCCCACCTACATGCTTGCACCCATTTAAAGGCTGGTCTTGGCTTTGCTCAGCAGCTGAGAGATTTATTTATTTGTTTATTTCCCCCCTCAATGTGTTCCTCTGGGAGTGCTTGTGCTCACATCATTTCCAAGGGATGCTCTCAAGGAGCTTCTGCTCACTTTGCCTTTTTGTCGGCTTTCTTTTGACTTTCCTTTTCAAGGCCAGATGATGACTTTGCATTGTCCCTTCACCACACTGGGAACCAGTGGCGCAGCTCTTGCCCCTTCCAGGGAGCGATGTGTCCAGCCTGCGGCTCTGCCCACACCCAGCGTCCGTGCTTTATTCTTCTTCACCGTCATGCCGCAGCCCTGGGGCCCCACGAGGCCGGGGCTGGGTGGGTGCAGAACAAGCTCTGCTTCCTCTTGCGCTTGGAGCTGTCTTGGCCAGCACGTCTCTGGGAGGAAGGATGCTTGGTTAACTTGTTCTCCTTGCAGCAGTTAAACAATCCTCTGCAAAGGAGAGTGGGGCCCTCTTTGGTCCACGTATGAGGAGCAAGGCCCTTTCTCCAGCAGAGACAGCTGCCAAGGGCAAGAAGCATCCCTTCCTCCGTAGGCAGATCCATGGCTCGGTGCTCCTGAGCCGGCTGACTCGGTCCTGCCAAGCTGCCTTCTCCCCCATTTTTGCCCTCCCAAGGCCCCCAGTTTTTGCTGTCTGAGAAGCAGGATCTTCTGCTGTCCCTGGATTTCTTACCTGCAGAGCTAAAAGAAACTGAGCAGTTAACTGTTTGGGTTTTTTTGGGTTTTTTTTTCCCGTCCTTTTAGGAACACAGCACCTTTTCAACAAGGGTGCAGGCACTTTGGGAGTCCCTAGGTGACGCTGTCCCTTATAATGGAGGAGAGGCCGGGTAGGCTGGGACTCCAGAGCCTGGAAAGCCAAAATGCTTGGGGGTCCTGGCAGAGTCCCAGGCAGGTTCTGATCGTCCCTGTGTCCCCTGGCAGCACCAGTGCTGCTCTCGCCGTGGTCCCTCACGTGCAGCCTGCTGTGGGTGCTGTTGGAGCAGCAGGGTGGCAGCGTGGGGCTGGGGGCAGCCACCTGCCCCCAGGGCTCTCCATGGTCCACAGTGAGTGCCACATCCCCTTCCTTTCTCATTCCCAAGAATGACGTATCAGTAGCAAAACAATTTTTTCCCCTTTCCCAGCACCCAAAGACAGGGATGAAGGGATCTTAGCAAGTGCACCAGCAATGTGTTGTGGAGCAGCGCTGCCTTGGGAGCCGCTGTCACACCCGGGTCAATCTGTTCTAGGCTTCCCATGGAAATGTAGCATTTTGACTCTTTGTTATTGAATATTTGGGGTCACAGTTGACCTGCTCTTGAAATGTTTGCTGCTTCCTCCTCACGCAGGACTTGCAACTAGTCCGTGTATTTGTTTTGTCAATGCTTGGGTTTGATTTAGGCAGCTCTCCCTCTCCTTTCCTTCTTTTATTCCATCTCTTCAAGCACTGCAGCGTAGCCAGCTGTGGAGAGAGGGGGACTGGGAAGGAACAGCCATGTCCCTGGGTCCCACAGTCACTCCCCAAGTCACCTTTGATCCCCAGGAAATGGTCCTGAAGTTGGTCCCTTCAGTTGGTGGGGAGTCTCCTTCTGGGCCACTGTGTGCTGGGGGAGAGGAAGAGGAGCCCTGGGACCTTCAGCTGTGAGACTGTGAATGCTGCCGAGACCTCTCCAGGGGTGATGTGGAACAGAACGGCTCCCTCGCCCAGGACAGAATTATTGATCTGACAAGGAAATACCTTGTGAAAGCATCCTGTTCTCATCTGCTCCATTCCCTCATGCCAAGCCATTCCTCCTGTCGGGGAAGGGACTAAATACTGTCCCCAGGTGCTGGGAGAGGAGTTGCTGCCCCGGTGTCAGATCTGAAATGGAGAGCCTCGTCTGTCGCGGGGCTGCCCTGGAGAGCAGCGGTGGCGGTGAGCTCAGAAGATCCCTGCTGAAGGCGAGGAAGAGCCATGAGCCAAGCCACGGCTGGCCCACCAGACCAGGTACAACCAACACCATCAGCTCTTGCTCTGCTCTTGGGTGCAATCAAGCCATGGGCACCGCAGAACAGATGGAGGGGCATGCTCCAGCCTGTGCCAGCCGCGGGCAGCAGTAGGAGGCTGTGCCCATGGGCAGTGCCGTGCTTGGGCTCTCCTGACCTCCCCCGGGACGGGATGCCCAAGGAGCTGCCCCTCGGCTGCGGGTCTGGCTGCACGGCTGGAACCCGGCTCTCCGCTGGATCTGAGCTCTGCGCAGGGAGCAGCTGCCAGGAGAAGCAGCCCATGGGAAGGGTGATGTGAGACGCGAGGGTCTCTGTTGCAGACACTGACCTGCTGTCATCAGCATCAGTTATCAGCCTCTCGGGCTGCCTCAGTCGTTTGGGTACAAAGCTTCTGGATTCATCTGGGTGAGAGAGTTGCAAGGTTTGCAGGTGGTCAAGGGCTATTTACTGTTAAAACTTAGAAACTTCTTCTTGTTTCCTTTAAAACCAAACCCAAAGCATTGTGTGTATGTACGTGTGGATGGGTGTTCGTGGAAATACCACGCTGCCGTTTCCCCTGCCCTCGGTGTGTCGCTGTGTCAGTGTGGTGGTCTCTGTGGCTGTGGAGGTGGCAGGCTCTGGTCCCAGGGTCTCGGGCGATGTGTCCTCCATGAGCAGAAGTTGTCTCTGGTCCCAGCAGGGAAGCCAGGAGTAGGCGTTGGCAGGTCCTCCGTCTCCACCGAGCATTGATTTGGAGTCTCCCCTCAAGGAGCAGCAAGGGCAGCTGTGACCAAGCAGAAGCACCAAAGTTTTTCATACTTCCTCTGTCGCCCAACCAGACTCCTCCCAGGGGTGTGCAGGGCTGAAGCCAGAGAGGACAATGGGGCTGAGTCTGGCCCAAGAGGTTCCTCTTAGGTCTTTCGAAAGATGTGACTGCAGCTGAGATTTCTAAGTCAATGAAGAATTTTTCAAGTCAAATGCTTTTTTGAGTGGAGGCCCCCAAGCCTGTGCCATTCCTGCCCCAGCAAATGGTGCTGGAGCCGTGGGCAATGTCCCACCACGTGCTCCAGCCTCGGGCACAGGGTGTCTTCTGGGGTGGCTGCTCTGCAGGTGACTCGGGGTGCACGGGAGCAGTTGGAGCCTCTCGGGAAGGTGCTTCTCCTTCCTTGGGCAGCATCGTGACAGTGCAAGGCCAAGGTCTCCGTGTCCGTGAGAGCAGCCAGCCTGAAGCTCAGTGAGATGGACATCCATGCCCACCTCGCCAGAGCACAGCTCCCTGCTTCTGCCCTCCTCCCGGGATTTCCATGTCTATCACAAGCACTTTTAGAAAAGAAAGAACTCCTCCAGGTTGTCTAGGAGGGTTGAGGCAGCTGCCACCTGCTGAGGCAAATGTGGAGACGTGAGAGCAATGGAGGGCATTGGAGAAGAGGAGGGAACCCTGAGAGGGATGGGACTTGGCTGCTTCTGCTCCTCTGTTCCTCGCTCCTTAACCTCCGGGAGGGGACACCTCGGTGCAGAGGAGAGGGCTGCAGCCCAGCTCCCTTCCTCCAACCCCCCCTTCCCTCGGGGGCCTGGGGCTCGCTTGTCCTTGGGAGGAGTGAAGGAGGGGTGGATTTTGGAAGGAGCGTGATTATGATAACAAAAGCTTTTTTGCACTTTCATTCATTTTGCACTCATTTGTAATTTTTTTTTAATATTCGCACCTCCTCTTTGTGTTTTCATAACAAAATGACTTTTGTTGTAGCCAGTGAAGCTATTCTGGAGCTTTGTGTCCTGAGTATACAGAGGTTTAAAGGTCCTATATATATAAATTTATATCTGTATAAAGTAAATTTATATATATAGATCACGGTGTGATGTGTTTTGTCGGTGTTTTAAAATAATAAACGAATGTGAGCAATGGAAGCCTGTGGTTCAGCCCTGCTGCCTCCCTGGGCAAGGGCGCTTGTCCCTGCGGGGGACAGGAGGATGGGGGGGGACACACAGACACCTGTGCACAAACGGGGGGAAGGGGGGGCCGGACCGCTGCACCCCCAGGCCCCCCCCCATGGCCACAGCCCTGTCCCAGAGCCCTGCCCCATGCCGCGGGGACACCGGCCGGTCCCGTCCCGCAGTGACAATCGGAGCAGGCGGATGGGGGGGACGGTGTATTTTATTCATCCCCTGTGAGGCACTGGAGGGTCCCAGCGGGGGGAGCTGCGCCCCGTCCTAGCGGCGCCGGCAGCCGCACGCGGCCTCCGCCAGGATCAGCCCCAGCAGGACCAGGACCCCCGCCCCCAGGCCCAGGCGCACCGTGTTGCTCCAGGTGTAATCTGCAGGGGACAGCAAGGGACAGTCACCGGGGGCCCTGGGAGGAGCCCCAGGAGCTCCCAGACCGAAGGAGTCCCGTGGGGGCAAAGGGCACCCAAAGGATGGGAGGGGTGCACATGGGGGTCCCAGGGCAAACAGCCACGTGTGGACAAGGGGACGCGCCGGGGAGCTCCAGGGGTAAGGAGGGATAAAGGGAGGTTCATAGAGAGCAAAGGGAGCCCCAAGGACTTCTCTTTACCTCCCACATTCCTGCCCCTGGGACATCCCCTACCCACAGTTGCTGACCTGTCACCCCGCCCAGCGGCACCAAAGATGGGGACGAGGACAGGAACATGGAGCTGGCCCTCGCCGGCCACTGCCAGCCAGGCGGTGCCACTGGGCTGTGCCGAGACAACTGTCCCTGGGGCTGGTAGGTGCAGGCATAGGTGTCCCCTGCCCCTTGGCCCCAACTAGTAGCCTAGAAATGCTGTATCTATGGGGCCTATAGGTCGTCTGTAGGGTCTCTGAGGCACTGGCAAGGCTCAAACACATCTGAAAGAAGCTGTAATCCCCTGCTCAGACCCCTACTACAGATGCTTTCTTCCCCCACGTCCTCTTTTCTAGTTCCCCCAGGATGTAACTGGTGCCAGGGAGGAAGAGAAGAGTAGGATGTGGCTGGGGGGATGTCTCACCTCTCACCACCAAATCCAGGGTCCTGCTGACAGCAGACCATTGGAATGAAACATTCCTGGTGAAACACTGGCAGCTGTAGCGGCCCTCGTTGCTTTTATGCACATGGGAGAGGTTGAAGTCATGTTCCTTTGGGGGCAAGTTGAAGGCTTGGACCTGGCCCTCCAGGTAGAGGAAACAGGCAGCGCTGGAGTGCGCGATGGTGCAGCGGAACATCACGTAAGTCCCTGCAGCCACCTCAGGCCCAGGTAGGACAGAGAGGACAGGTTTGGGGAGACGTAGCTCTGTGGGAAGAGGAGAGGGCATGAGAAGGTATGCAGGGCTTTGACACGGTGCCCGGAGCCACCAGGAGCTCCATGACTCCAGCACCTGGCTCAGGCAGAGGTGAAGATGGTCCCTACCTGTCCAAGCCAGGGAAGAAGGGAAAAACCTTCCCCATCATGTGGACAGGGAAGCCAAGTGGCTACGTGCATCCCAGGCTGCCCACGTGGCGCCTGACCCCACGGGAAGGGGTAACAGCACGCCCCTCACCTTGCACCCTGACATCCAGGGTTTCGCTGCGAGCCAGCACAGTGCCTCCCACCAGGTAATGGCAGCTGTAGGCGCCCGTGTCCTCTCGAGTGGCATTAGAGATGGAGAACTCGGCCCCGCTGCCACGTGACTCCAGGGCACGGAGCTGGTGGCCATCCTTGTACAGCACAAAGTTCCCACTGCCACACTGGCAACTGCAGCAGATGGTGGTGGAGCCTCCCGGTGCGATCAGCCCAGGCGGCTTCAGGAAGATGGAGATTGTGGGGGCACCTGCACGGGGAGGGAGACGCTGCCAGGAGCATGGGGAGTCCCCAGCACTAGCTGCCCTGCGGTGGGCCTGGACCTGGCTCCAGTTTTGACCTGTGGGGCTGGGGAAGTGCCCCTGGAGATGGATGGGGAAGCAGAGAGGTGTCCAAACCCCCCATCTCCCTCCTCATGATACTCACTCGATGTAGCCTTGCTCTGAGCCACCAGCCAAGCACCTGCAAGAGAAACAGTCATGTAGCATCTCTGTGGCGTCTCTGGACACCTCACGTTGCCCTCTGGGACCCCACACAACACTCACCGAAGGCTAGGACACGGGTCACGGGCAGCATCGTGTCCCTCTTGGCTCCCCGCGTCCTCAGCTGAGTCAGGACTTCTTCAGAGGAAGGCTTTAGCCGGAGGCACTGAGCAGCTGGGTGGCTTCCTCTGGGTCCTGATACGCCCTCGTTATCACAAGCTGTCTTCTGTCCCACGGCTTCTGTTTCTGCAGACACAATTGCAGGGCTGGGATGGTTCAAGTGTCCCAGAACGTCCAGGGCTGGGCCCCTGTGACGACCTGCTCTTAGGATCCCGAGGACCTCAGGAGCGAAGCTGTCATCGGGGCTTTTCTTGTTTCTCCTTCTTGGCTCTGGTCACTTGATGGGGAAATGGCTTCCTCTCGGCCCTTGCGAAATAGGGTGATGTTCTGCAACTGGGCGGGGAGAAGGGACAGCACAGGACACTTTCTGAATCTTGATGAGAAAGCTCCAACAAGTAGTGTAATCAAACAGCTGTTCTAACAAGACAGAATAAAAAGGGGACTATAGGCAGCACGTAAATCTTACATCCCTCTGCAGGCAGGACACTCCACTTCCCTGCAGCGTTGATGGGCCCAGACAGACTTTCCCGCGGCATGCTGTGCAAATCCCCCCCATGGAGGTGTGCCCGGCATCTGACGGGTGTCACATTTGCTTGGGATCTGTGTTCCTCTTTATTCTATGCCATATTTATTATTCATTCAGTTTGCTGACAGGCTTTTCTCGCTGAGGTCCAGGAAGACCCCTGCACCACATCACGCCCCTCGTCACGCCCAGAAACCCCACACGGTGCAGCCCCGCCGCAGTGCAGACCAGGGGGTGGCTGGGGAAGGCCACTGGGTCCAGCCACAGGCCACGACCACGCTGTGCCCTTCCCCGCAGCGGTTGGGCAGGTTTGGTGGCTCCACGAGTGGTACAGAGGGAAGTGACTTGGCTTCCCCTCTGGCCTCCTCAGGGGCTGTTTTGTCAGCTATGGTGTCTTCCCTGGAGAAGGGACAGCAATATCTCCTGCCTGTGGGTCCACCCCACAGGGCTGGCCCCATTCCTCATCCATCCTCCCTCCCTGGAGCAGCAGCAAGGTCCTTCCTCCACATAACTGCTCCCTCCCAGCACACCCGGGCCAGGCCTCCAGCCTCCTTGGGTGCCATCTCGTTCTCCCTTGGAGATGTCGTGGGGCAGGAGAGGTTGTGCAGCAGGTTGCCCCATCGCCTTCTCCTTTTCTAGAGCAACTCCTCTGGCCCTGTCTCATGTCTCACCACACTTTGCTTACCCCAGTGTCGACTAATTCTTGGCATCTCCATGGACAACCTCCCTTCAGCCTCATTCATCTCAACAGCCTCCATTGTCCACACGGGGCTGAGGGACCCCAGACTGCTCTGGCCTCACCAGTGCCCAGTGGGGAACAGCCCCCGGCTCACCCCCAGCTCTGCCCTACGCAGCCAGCACTGAGCTGGGGGGGGGCCTGTGGGAGAGCTGGGGAGGCACTGGTTATCTGGGAACGGAGAGACAGCACGAGGCGCAAAGGTTTTAAACAGAAAGAGATGGAGATGAGATGTGAGGAAGAAATGTTTTCCTGTGTGGGGAATGAGGCAGTGGCCCAGGTTGCCCAGGGAAGCTGTGGATGCCCCATCCCTGGAGGGGTTCAAGGCCAGGCTGGATGAGGCTTTGGGCAACCTGGGCTAGTGGGAGGTGTCCCTGCCCATGGCAGGGGGTGGCACTGGGTGGGCTTTAAGGTCCTTTCCAGCCCAAACCACCCTGTGATTCTATGATTCCCCCTGAAGCTGCAACCTCTGGAGGAGTTGTCCCCATCCCCTGCTGCTGTGTAGCAGATGTGCGTTGTCATGGC
>WKFP01013943.1:703787-736199 GCA_011057875.1 Pterocles orientalis
GAGGGGTGGGGGGGCCCGTGCCGCAGTGAGAAGGGGGTGGTGATGGCGCAGTCAGTTTCTCTAATATCTCAGAAGCCGCTGGCCCCGTCACGGCATCTGCTGCTGTGGCGACAGTTCAGTCAGCCTCCACTTGTGCTAAAGTTTCTGACACCACTCGATCCCCTTTCGTGACCGCATCCCACAGCTCCTTCCCCGCACGTTCCCAAGCCTTTGTTTCAAATACTTCAGTAGAGTCTGCGAAAATTTTACAACCTGTCGTCCATGCTAAAAGCAGTTCGAGTTGTTTCTCATCATACTCAATACCTCGCTGCGCTAGCATTTTTGCAAAGACCTTAGCTATAGATTTTTATTCAGCTGACATACTGGCCCCCATTGTCCCTGGTTGCTCACCGTATGCTGAGGTGATTACTCGTCCGGATCTGCCAGCTCCCTGGCCCGCTGGTCTTTCCCGTCCGGATGTCTCTAGCTCTGCCTGCCAATTTAGCCCAGACTTTTTCTTCCGGACTTCCAGCTCTTTTCCACTGACTTCACTTTGTCCAAACTTCACCGCCTGGACTCTCGGTTCTCCCGCTGGTTGGGCTCTATTTACCAATGATTCTTAAGTTTAGCCTGGACTTTTTCTGTCTGGACTTCCAGCTCTGTACCACTAGTTTTGTTTCAACCAGCCGGGGGCTTCTTTAGTTCTCTTCTCCTGCTAATCTTTATTTCAGTCAGCCAGGATTCTTTGCCAGTCGCTCCTTTCCCGTAATTCGGATTGTGCAGTTGTTTATTGCAGGATCACAGATGTCCCTGTTCGGGCACCAGTTGCAGTGGGATAAAAGAGTGAACTCTGGCAGGTGGTGAAGAAGAATCATTGTTGCTCTTTTAGAACTACTTTTATAGTCTTTTATGATTGTGAATATGTCATCTACAGAACTTTTTATTGGCTATTAACTAAAACCAACACACTACTTTCTAGCAGATTCATTCCTGTGTTTACATTCCAATCGGTTCTCCTTCCGGCCATGTCAGGTCCTCCATCACCTCCTCTTCCATTTTGCTTAAGGACAAAGCCTTCTTCTTCTGGTCCCTTAAGGGAAAAGCTTTACGTCCCAGAAGTCAAATCCTAATTCAGCATCTTCTTGTTCCCCTACACTGACATTGTTATGGCCTCTGCCCCATAGCGAGACCCCCAAGGCCCTTGCCCCATGGCCATGCCTCCATAGCCCCAGCCCCACTGCCATGGTCCCATGGTACTCTGTCCTGTAGCAATTTTCCCACATATCTCTGACCCATTGCCATACCACAGTAGCCCCATCCCTATAGCCGTATCCCCATGCTGCCCTGCCCCATTGCCACAGTCCCACAGCCATACCCACATGTCTCCCCCCCCTCTTGTCACCCAATGGCCCTCACCCCATAGCCACGTCCCCATTGCTACAGCCTGATGGTCCTTGCCTGAAATACTGGGGCCTGGGCAGTGAGGCCCTGAACCAAAGTTGACCTCTAGGTGAACCTCACAACCTAACAATACACCTAATATGTCTCATATTGATCACTTATGCAGTGTATAACCTTATGAATATATGCCAATTTATAAAAGCTTTTGCTGTAACACTTACAGAGAATTGCTGTAGCGCTCACTGCAAATTAATAGTTGTGTAAGGATAGTTCCACTTGCCAAAGAAAGATAAACCTGTCTCAAACCCTCAAACAGAACTCTAGGTGGCAGAATGTGGCAGGGCGGTGACGGGTTTTGCTTAGAAACGCATCATCAAAGATAACCAGACACCTTTACTTCTTCACTTTTTCTCGGGTTCTGGCCAAGTGTGGGAAAAAGTTAACAAGGAAAAAAAAAAACACACCAGATGTTTTTTCGCAGCTTAAGATAGAAAGCTGTTTATTTAGCTGTATAAAAGTGGGGACCATTTGCAGGGAAATTCGGAAGCCTCCTCTATACCGTGGATGCACTGTATAGAGATTTCCCAGTTGCCGGGATGAGTTCTCCAAATTCTTCACTGTAAACGGGCTCCCCAGCGACTGCGGATCTGGACGATGGTAATATAGGGCAATTGGTGATGGATCTTTCTTAATCACTATCACTAACTCTATGCAGTAATGATTAGGTGCATTACCTTATTTTGTGCTTGCTATAGTAGTTTGCTTGTTGTCTTGCTGCTTTACCTTATCTTGCTTTATTTTTTCTGTACTATTTTCCTTATTACTTTGTCACTTTGGACGTAAGTAAAAATAAGTGCCGCTGGTATGGGCTCAGACGCAGACCAATATGATCAAGCTGTAGCCATTTATTATGCCCCAATTGCACACTTTTATACAGAATTAACGCAGATTTGGCAATCACTGATTGGATTCAATGATTTAAAAATCTTAAAGACAGAGTTACTATTGGCTAACTTTGGTCCTGGGAACGGCTTAACATTACCTGATCCTGTTGATTGTTTACCTTCAATTTCTCCTTATCTCACTCACATCCTGAACAATTGCTTTCTTTCTCATTCCTTGCAGGTGTTATTTTCTCCTGTAGCAGACATCACCTACATGAGGTCCTTCTTCTAAAAAAAGGTTCTGACAAACAGGAGTATTTTTCTCCTAAGAAGATTCTTAAAAACATAATTATTTTTCTTCTGATAAAGTCTCACAAACATAAGTATTTTTCTTCTAAGAAAGATTTCCCACAATTCCCTCGTCTTATTTAACTTAAGCAAACTAAAGCTTTTGCATTACTATATATTATATATATATATATATTATTTTTTTTTTCAAGCTGTATTCCATAAGCATAATAGCAGGCAAGGTGTGATTAACAATAAAGCAAAAATAATTAGCATTATCATAGTTGCTATCTTTACCAATATCTGAAATTCTCTAACCACTTTTCCAATCCCAAAGCGAACTCCTTTAGAGCTCTGAATTCATTAGAACACTGTATTGAATTTATCAGAGTGGTTCATACAACACATACCTCCGTATTCATCACAATAATCCCCTAAAAGATCAATAATAATTCTAATTTGCATGATAGCATATCTAATTAAAACTACATCTGTTAAGAATCCACTCAGCACTAAATTAGTTTGCTTAGCAAGTCAGCATCCTAAACTATTAAACGCAATTAAAACTCTTAACAGTAAACGGTGACAGCGATTGCTCAGAAAGGCCTTAGAGATCTTAACGATGTCCATTATAATGACAATAGGAGCAGCTTAAGCTCATTAACAGTTCACTGCAGGAGTTCACACTTGCACTTGTCTCTTGTTGATCACTTGTCGCTTGTTGTTCAGCCTGAAGTCTCTTCCGAGGCTCAATCCAACGCGCTGGAACCCATCGTAGCCTTTTTTCTGTAACGATACAAGCATACCCTCGACCACTATATTTGAATTCTGCAGGGCCTTTCCAAACACCTGTTTCTGGATCTTTACACTGAACTAACACTCCTTTCTCTGCGTCTGTGTAGCCAGAGCTTAAAGCTTGGCTATGAACTACCGCAGGTGGTTCACTGGCTTCTCCTACCAGTCGCAAGAAATTCATGACATAGATTACTTTAGCTATGTGGGCGGCAGGAGAAATACCCTCTTCTCCTCCCTTTTGTTTTAGTAATAACTGTTTAATGACTTGATGAGTTCGCCTTTAGCATCTGATAAAGAGAAGTTAAACTGACGAGCTAATACTTTTGCCGACTGGTGAAAAAACATGTGAGAATTTCGAGCTTGTTGAAATGCATCAGGAGCTGGGCCAGTCCAGGCAGCTGCGACTAGTTGATCAATTCTGTCATTTCCTTCCGCTAGAATACCCGGGAGTCCTGAATGGCTGCGGATGTGCATTATGAAATAGCTGTGTTTACACATATTTAATAATTGCCACAACTCGTACAGGAGCTGTCGAAGCCGGCAGTTATTCACCTCTTTCAGTACTGCTCGTTCCAATCTCTGAACTATTTCTACAACATATAAAGAATCACGGACAGTATGAACAGCCTTATCAGACCATCTCGTAAATACGGCAAGCACTGCATACAGCTCTAGTGTCTGGAGAGAATCGTCAGGTGTTCCAGAAAGAAGTTGCGAACGCCACCTTTTGTTTGCATACCATGTATAACCAGCTCTAGGATTTGTTTTGCTAGCATCTGTAAAGACAGTTACACCTTTTACTGGCTTTCTGGATAGTTTTGGAACAGGTTCAAATCCATATTGCATTAATATTTTGGATAATTTATGCGCTGGGTAGTTAG
Source organism: Pterocles orientalis (assembly GCA_011057875.1). Classification (NCBI taxonomy): domain Eukaryota; kingdom Metazoa; phylum Chordata; class Aves; order Pterocliformes; family Pteroclidae; genus Pterocles; species Pterocles orientalis. Next base: position 708,016 of record WKFP01013943.1, read on the forward strand.
CAGTAATTGTTCCAGTAAAGGAATCAAAGGCTAGTGCTAGCAAATCATTCTTTTGTAAAACCCAATTAAAATTTTCAGCAACAATAGGGATAAAATGTGGTCAGGATCAACTCCTGCAATTTCACGGCAATGTCTTCTTGCACGAATTATAATTTGAGCTATAGCTTCAGGCCTGGTTACAATAGTTTTGGGCAGACGAAAAGGCAAAAATATCCATTCCAAAATACATAACGGATCTGAAAGCGTGGAGTCCCATTGTGCTAATATAACAAAAGGTTGATGCTGGCCATTACAAACATAGGATTGTAAGGAGCATTCTGGATTCCATCATGATGCTTTAGCTGAAGTGATTTTATTCACTACATGCTGTAAGGCCTCTTCCTGCAGTTCTGACAGCATTTGCACTTCTCCTGCATCAGGATTTCCCTTAAGTAATGGCATCAAAGGAGCAAGATCATCATTTGAAATCCCACATATGTTTCGAACCCACTGTATATCACCCATTAATTTCTGTACATCAGCAAGTGTTTTTGTTTTATTTTCTAGGCAGATTTTTTGAGGACTAACTGTGGTTCCCGTTATTATCCAGCCCAAATATTTCCATGGCGATTGTCTTTGTATTTTTTCTGGGGCCACAACAAGCCCTGCTTTGGCTAATTCTTGCTGGCAAATAGGTATGACAATGTCGGAATTTAATTTCTCTCCAGCAATTAGAATGTCATCCAATGGTAAATGATGAAAGTGTTAAAAATGTTCCGTAATGGCTGTAATGCCCAAGAGACATATAGTTGACAAATAGTAGGAGAGTTTTGCATACCTTGAGGCAGAACTACCTATTCATATCTTTCTGCAGGTTTTTCCTTATTAACAGAAGGTACTGAAAATGCAAATTTTTCACAATCATCTGGGTGTAATGGTATAGTAAAGAAGCAGTCCTTCAAGTCAATGATCAATATTTCCCAACCTCTAGGAATCATGACTGGACTTGGGAGCCCTGGTTGGAAGGCACCCGTATTTTTCATAACTGCGTTAATTGCTCTGAGGTCCTGCAATAATCTCCATTTCCCTGATTTCTTTAGAATAGTAAATATCGGTGTATTCCAAGGGCTAGTGGATGGCCTAATGTGACCAGCCGCCTTTCGTTCTGCAACTAAAGCCTGTATTTGAGACAGCTTTTCTTTAGTTAGCGGCCATTGATCGACCCAAACAGGCTCATCAGCTAACCATTGTAGCTTACAGGTCGGCTGTCCCTCAATGCCCACTATTAAAAAGATTCATTAGTCAGTTTTAACCCTAATTGACTTAAGGCATCTCGCCCCAAAAGTGCAAGAGGAGTCTGTAATACGTAGGGTCTGATATTCGCAGAGCTGCACCTGGTAGCTGCACTTCAATTACTTTTACGCCGACTTGAGTGACTTGGATTCCTCCGATACCCATCACACCACCAGTAGGTGTCAGAAGCGGCCAATTTTTCGGCCATTTCCCGTTCGGTATTGTAGTGGCGTTTGCTCCTGTGTCAATAAGCACACACAACTATGTGGTTTCTCCTCCAGGCTCCTTTAGGGTCACCCGCACCTCTGGTTTATTTTTTAGAATATCCAATGCGAAATAAATTTGGGGCATACCTGTGGATCCCCAGCCTTGATCTCCCCGAACTCTGGAATGTGTTTGAGGGACTTTTGCCTCAAACGGTATTAATTGAGCTATTTTTGATCCTTTTGGTATGTGAGTAGGTGGAGACCATGTCTGCACCATGATTCCAGTTGTACCTGTAAAATCAGCATCAATTACACCAGGTAACAACACAAAAACACCTTTTCAAGATGTGGATGAACGCCCTAACAATAAGGCACAGAGATTGTGACCCAAAGGACCCTGGAGTTTAGAGGGACTGCAATGCACCGAAGTGTCAATGATCGTACAGTCTACTGCTGTTTCCACATCCACTCTGGCACTCCCTCGGGAGGCTGCGGAGAGGCGGTCCAGGCACCCTGGTTTGTTGTCGTAGCTCGGGGTGTCTTCGTGCTCCGACTGAAGTTTCCCAAAGGGGTCCCGTCTTTCTTAAAGCGAGAATAGCATACCGGACTTTGATGACCAAATTTACCACATTTTGTACATTTTGCCGGATGGTCCAGATTCAGATTGTTATTTAAATTCATTCTTTGACCCTTTTGCAAATTAGCCTGTTTACGTTGCTTTTGCATATGACCCATTTTACCACAATTAAAACAACGTAACCCGGGGAAGGTACCTTGATCTCCCCGACCCAGACGAAACAACGGTTTTACCGCCGCTGCGAAAGCACTAGCCATGTACCCTGCATGTTCTTCCGCCGATCCCACTTTGGAACAAGCATCCAACATTTCCTGTAGCCCTGCGGTTTTTGGTAATGCCTGCAAAATACGCTTACAGGGCGAATTAGCATTTTCTATAGCTAACGACATTAAAACCGATTCCTGCGCATTAGGTGCTACATCAATATTTCTCTCTACTGCTTCCGTAAGGCGATTGATAAAATTCCTGTACGGCTCATTTTGTTACTGTCTCACAGCGACATAGGAAGGAGTCGGTTTGCCTGCTTCCAGAACTGATTTAATCGCCGCTAAAGCAAGCTGCTCTGCTTGAATCAATTGCACACTTTTATACAGAATTCACACAGATTTGGCAATCACTGATTGGATTCAATGATTTAAAAATCTTAAAGACAGAGTTACTATTGGCTAACTTTGGTCCTGGGAACGGGACCCTTAACATTACCTGATCCTTTTGATTGTTTACCTTCAATTTCTCCTTATCTCACATCCTGAACAATTGCTTTCTTTCTCATTCCTTGCAGGTGTTATTTTCTCCTGTAGCAGACATCAACTACATGAGGTCCTTCTTCTAAAAAAAGGTTCTGACAAACAGGAGTATTTTTCTCCTAAGGAGATTCTTACAAACATAAGTATTTTTCTTCTGATAAAGTCTCACAAACATAAGTATTTTTCTTCTAAGAAAGATTTCCCACAAATAAGTTTCCTTTTTTTTTTTGGCGCCTGTGTCCTCTGTGCTATCCCCATCGATTGGCAAAACATTGCCCCGTAGCCCCGTGTCCCTGTCCCACAGCACGGCCCCTGCCACGACCCATCGCTGTATCCTCCTGCTCCTGTGTCTCCCCGCCCCTGCGCCCTCCCGCTGATGCAATTTTTGAGTTAAAAAAAAAGAGCTGAGAGGCGTGTTCAGTGGAGAAATGAAACTGCTGCTCGGGAGGGTGGGGCCACGGCCACTGGGCTGGTGGGACCCAGGCGTTTGGGTGCCAGACCCAGCAGCTCATCGTCGGGGTCCCAGGCATCTCCCGCCTGCTGCCTACCATGGCTCTCAAGCAGCCCAATGCGTGAGTGGGGCTGGGCTGGGGGGGACACTGGGCTGTTATTGGGGTTTTATGAGGGGACATGGGAGATGGCTGGGGGTCACTGAGAGCTACGGGTGGGACCGGGGGCTCAGGGGTGAGACCTGAAGCATCACTGAGGGGGGAGGGATTATGGGGGGGCTCAGGGCTTGCTGGGGGGATATGTGGAAGTTTCAGGTTGCTGGAGAATCCCAGAAAGAGATGGGGGCCCTGGGGAGGTTGGGGGGGGTCCTTGATTGTTTAAGTAGGTCTCAGGAGGAGATAGGGTCCTTGGCCCCACCAGGAGAGGGACACCCCCACGGAGGGGGGGTCTGAGAAGGACATGGGTGTCCTGGTTACCCGTGGAGGTCAGTGTGTGCCCCCACCCCACCCTGCTCCTTCTCTCTGGTTTGCAGGGAGGCCTTCTGCCAGCGGGCACCCATCTTCCTTGACTACCTGCACAGCATCCTGCAGAAGTACCCTGATGGGGGCCAGATCCTCAAGGTGAGACCCCCCCAGGGAACCCAGCCATCTGGGCTCTCTTTCCCAGCAGGACAAACCACGGGCAGCTGGGATGGGTGGTGGTCCTTGCCCAGCCCCTGGACCTTGCTGGCCAGCTGGGGGAGCGGGTCAGTGCTTTTCTCTGGGGGCGGGGGGGGACCCAGATGTGCGGGAACTGATCCCTGAACACAGGAGCTGGTGCAGAACGCGGACGACGCCGGTGCTAACGAGGTCGTGTTTGTGTCCGACGAGCGAGAGTTCGATGTCACCGAAGGGGGACTGGAGGGCACCCAGGGTGAGAGGAGCTAAGGGCACTGGGAGAGACTGAACGATGAGCAGGGGTGGCACTGGCAGGTGCTGGGAGGGATTTGGGGGATATTGGTGAAGAATAGAAGAGGGACCAGAGTGGACTGGGGGAACTGGAACCAGTGAGGTGTTCTGGGATGCACTGGGGGCACTGAGTGTACTGGGAGGACTCAGTGGTAGTGGGGGCACTGAGGGGAATTTTGTGGGACTGGAGGGGGGCTGAGATTGTGAGGACACTGACTGTGGGTTGCAATCCCTCCCTGCATGTCCCAAGTCACCCCTAACCTATGGTCCTGACCCCCCCAGGCCCAGCCCTCCTGGCCTACAACGATGCCCTGATGTCCCCCCGGGACTGGACAGGGCTCCTGAGCCCAGGGGTGTCGCACAAGCGAGAGGACCCCAGCACCGTAGGGCGCTTTGGCCTGGGCTTCACCTCTGTCTACCACCTCACTGGTGAGCAGCACCGGGGGCCTCCGCTGGAACTGGGCTGGGGACATGGGTTGTACTGGGGGCATTGAACTGCAGGTGCTGGAGGAGCAAAAGGGAGGGCTGTTTCTGAAGCAGGGAAACCTGAAGCACCAGGAGGCTGGAGGGACACTGGGTGGCAACAGAGGGCAGAGCTGCAGGGACAAACTGAGGGAAGATTGATGAATTGGGATTAAGGTTGGGATCATGGGAGGCATGGTGGGGGTAAACTTCAGAGGGTGGGCATTTGGGGCACTGGTGGGTTGGGATGATCTGGGGAGGCAATGGTGTCTATGATCTCCCTGTGGCCTCATGGTTCCCATGTCCCCAGACCTGCCAGGTGTGCTAAGCCCCCCATCCTTGGGGGTGCTGGACCCCGAATGCCGTGTGCTGCCAGGTGCCGGTGCCCGCTGGGACATCTCTGCAGCCCAGAACCTTCCTGGCCTTTTTGAGCCCTTCTGGGCTGGGCTGGAAGCTGTGGGACAGGACCGGGGCTCTGCTCGGGGCACAATCTTCCGCTTCCCCCTCCGCCGGCAACCCTCAGGCATCGCTGCAGGGGTCTCCAGTCCAGAGCGCCTCCGTGGCCTCCTCCAGACCTTCTTCACTGAGGCTCCTCTGGCCCTTCTTTTCCTCCGCCATGTCCGCCGCGTGGCCCTGCACCACGTGGACCCTAATGGCATCCAGACGCTCATGGGGAACCTTGTGGCATCCCCTCAGCCTCTTCCAGTCCCGGGGCCATCAGGGGATGAGGGGCTGAGTCTGTCATGGTGCCTGGTGTCCCTGCATGGGGATGGGCTGGTGGACAGGAGTGAGTGGCTGGTGGCCACGGGCAGGGCCACGGAGGGGCCAGCTGTGGCGCTGGGTGCAGGACTGAGGTGCTGCCCTGAGCTGAGCCTGGCGCACCCCCTCCGTGGGCCCTGCCGAGGGCGGCTGTGCTGCTTCCTACCCCTGCCAGCCATGGACGAGACTGCCACGGGGCTGCCCGTCCATGCCAGCGCTCCCTTCGCCCTCTCCGATGACCGCCGACACCTCCGCTGGCCTGAGGAGGGTGAGGAGGGTGAGGAAGATGCCCGCTGGAACGCCCTGCTGCTCCTTGGCCTCCTGCCACGGGTCTACAGCCACATGGCCACCGTGGCCACGGCTCTGCCTGATGCAGATGCCTACAGCATCTGGCCAGACCCCGAGCACACACCGAGCTGTGGCCGCATCCGCCGTTTGGTGACCCGCGTCTGTCAGGAGCTGGCAGCTGCCCGCACCCTAGTGCCAGCCATGGAGGGAGCCACGGGGCGGCTGCGGGCCCCTGAGGCCGTGCTGCTGCCAGAGGCTGCGGGGGACATGGCCGCACAGCAGGCGGTCCAGGCCTTGCTGGTGGCAGCCGGAGAGCCAGTGGCTGCGGTCCCAGCCCACGTCCGGAGGGCACTGGCTTTGGGGATGGCGGAGGGTGTGCAGGAGGCCACGGCGGGACACGTGCGGGACGTGTTGCGGCACCATGGGGCCGAAGGGCTCCCAGCCACGGACCGTCTCTCCCTGCTGCGCTACGTGGCCGGGGATGGGTGCCATGCTGAACTACGGGGTCTCCCCCTCCTGCCTCGCACCGATGGGACCTTCGTGGCCTTTGGGACTGCACCGGCTGTTGTCTACGTGGACACGTCCGACTGCCCAAGGTGAGTCCAGGCCCCAGGCAGCCCCGTTCCCCATGGCAGTGGGCAGGAGAACTGGTTCCTGGGCAAAGCTCCTGCTCTTGAGCTGAAAGGGGGCCCATGGGTGAACTTGGACATGTGGGTGCCTCACTGCCCTCCTCTCCCCTGCTATCACTGAGAGGGAGCTGAGCCAGGTGTCCAGGAAGCTCCCTGCTCCCCATTACCCCTCTAGTCCCCCCAGCACCTCCGTTTGTCCCCACAGGGAGCTCCTGCCCGGCTTGGCTGGGTCCTTTCTGCCCTCGGACCTGGATCCTGGCTTGGACAGCCTCCTGCGAGGCATTGCCAAGGCAGGTAAGAGACAGGGGCATCCCTGGACCACATTTGGGTCCTCTGATCCCCCTCTAAACCCCATGCCCCTAAGCACCCTTGTACACCCTGGGGCTCCTCTGTAGCCCAAATATTTCCCTCCACCATGCTGATACTCCCTGGGGTCCCTGATCCCGGTCCGAGGCCTCTCTCTGGGCCCCCCCATCCGTTCAGCTCCACCACAGAGCCCAGGTCTCACTGTCTCTCTGTGGTTTGGGATGTGCTGCCTGAGCCTAAGATCATCTCTCCCATCCTGTGTCTCCCCACCTCTGGGGGCTCCCCTGTCCTTGCTGTTCTTCCCACATTCCCCTATCCCCTCTGTGCTCCCTCAGATCCTGGGTCTCCCTGTGTTCCCCACCTGAGGGTTTTTGTGCCCCCCAGCCTCTTTCCCTCTCTGATCTCCTCTATTCCTGCCAATCTGGGGTTCCACTGTTCCTCCTATTCAGGGTATCCACTGTCCCTCCAGAGCCCATGTCTTCCCCATCCCCAGTATGGGCCCCCCCCATCCCCTGCACATCTCGGGTTCTTTCCCCCACATCCTGGGTTCCCCTGCCACGACCCAGGTCTCACATACTCTTCATCAATCCTCTTCCTCCTGCACACAGGTCTCTTCCCCAACCTGGTTCTGCTGGACCCAGACGTGACTGTCCAGACCCTACACTTGGCTCTGCCCCCCACCTGGACGTCCCAGTCTGCAACCCCAGTGACCTGGTGCCCAGAAGAAGGACCCCCCCAGCCCCCAGCCTCCTGGTTCCCAGCCCTGTGGCAATTCCTGGCACACCACGTGGAAGACCTGGGCCCTCTGGAGGGACTCCCTCTCATCCCCCTGTCCCCACTGGATGCCCCCAGCATCCATCTGGCTCCTCTGATACCCCAGTCCAGTCTTATCTTTCAGGCATGGGAGGACCAGTGCTTGCCACCTGCTGTGGCCTCTGTGCTGGAGGTCCTGGGTTGCCCAGTGGTGCCGCCAGGCACGTGGCACCGCTCCCTGTCCCGCTATGTTCTGCCTCCATCCCCCCTCAATGCCTTGCGGGCCCTGGGCAGGCGGGGGGCTGCACTTGTGGCCTCCTGCCTGGCCTCACTGCCTGCTGCAGATGTGGCCACCCTCCGGCTCTACCTGGCAGATGTCCCCTCTCTGACAGAGCAGGACAGGGCCACACTGGCTGCTCTGCCCCTCTTCAACCCACTGCCCTGCTTGGCTGCCCCACAACCCACAGGGCTGGTACCAGCTGGAGCCACCCCGGTGCTGGAGCCAGAGCTGGAGCTGCCCAGAGACGTGGTGCTGCCAGAGGCCGTGCTGCAATGCCGGGATGAAGTTGACCGACAGCTCCTGGGGAGGCTGCAGAGGTCCCTCAGCAGTGTGGCTGACGTGATGCTGGAGGCCATCAGAGCCATGGCCCGGGGCGCCTATGCAGGGCGGGCAGCTGAGATGCAGGCTCTGCTGCTCTGGGTGCTGCAGCATGGAGACATCCTCTTTGCACGGAGTGGCCCGCTCCAGCAGGCCTGCAGCGGGCTGGCCTTCCTGGAGACCCCCAATGGCCCCGCATGCCCTCGAGACCTCTACGACCCCTGCGAGAGCACCTTGCAGGCACTGCTGGGCCCCGAGCGCTTCCCTCCGGCTGCCTTCTGCAGTCCGCCTGTCCTCCGTGCCTTGAGAGCCCTGGGCTTGCGGCACAGTGAGGGGTGCCTGCTGCCTTCAGACATCCTAGAGGCTGCAGCAAGTGTGAGTCAGGGTGACGCAGTGGCTCTGGACAGGGCTCAGGCATTAATCAAGGTCTGCAACCACCCCGAGGTACTGGCTGGCTTCAGCACTTCCGAGCTTGGGCAGCTCCAGGCCCTGCCATGGGTGCCTCGTTCCCAGTGCACCGGAAAGCCTGGGCAGCCCTTCCTGTCCCCCAGGGACCTGCGGTCCACCCAGTACCAGCCTCTGGTGGGGCTTGTCATGCACCTGACTGATGTCTTTGTGCCAGAGGCAGAGAAGAAGCTGGGGCTGAGCCAGACCCCCCCTCCAGAGAGAGTGTGGGAGCAGCTGAGACAGCTGGCCAGGCGCAGGGGCGCGGGTGAGGTAGGTCCCGCGCTCCGGCCTGTCTACCAGTACATGCAGGAAAACCTGACGACCTTTGGGGCTGCCCCAGACGATGCTGTGGTGTGGACCGGGGCTGGGTTTGTACTGCCATGTGATGCCGTACTGGGCTATCCTGAGGAGCTGGAGCTGGGGATGCTGGTGCCCCGGGTGCCCCCTGACTTCCTGCCCTACAGCTGCCTCTTCAGGGCTTGGGGGGTGGAGGCGAGGGTGAGCGAGGAGAGGGCAGTTGCAGCCCTGCGCTGTCTGGGGCAGGACATAGACACACGCAGCTCCAGAGCTGGCACTGCTGCAGAGCTGCAGGTGGCCGTAGCTGTTCTGGAGTGGCTTAAGAGTCGGGGGTACCAGGGTGAGGGCACGGTGCCAGTTCCTGTGAGGATCCTGGAGGGTTCGGGCTTTGCCCTCCGCCCAGCTGCCTCTACCGTGTACCTGGACATGGAGCTGGAGGCAGAGGAGGATGTTCAGGAGGTGGTGCATGAGGCAGTGCCATCCAGCACAGCCATATTCCTTGGCGCAGAGCTGCTCAGTACGCGGGTGCTGGGGCCGGAGCCGTTCGCAGCCTGTGGCCCCTCAGAGCCCATCACCTTACGGCTCCGCAACATCCTCCGGGAGTACGGCGAGGAAGGCGACCTCTTCACAGAGATGGTCCAGAATGCAGAAGATGCTGGAGCTACGGTGTGCCGCTTCCTCCTGGACCTCCGACGCTGCAGAAAGGCCACCTCTGGGCTGCTAGACCCTGGCATGGTTGCCTGCCATGGCCCAGCCCTCTGGGCCTACAACAATGCCCTGTTCACAGAGGATGACCTCCGTAACATCACACGGGTTGGGGCTGCTACGAAGGAGGGCCAGACAGGCCAGATCGGGCGCTTTGGGCTGGGCTTCAGCTCGGTCTACCGTGTCACCGATGTGCCAGCAGTGCTGAGTGGGGAGACACTGCTCATCTTTGATCCGAATGGCACCCATCTGGGCAAGCACATCCCCAGGGCTGGCTCCCCTGGCATCCGCCTGGACTTCTCCAGCCGGCCACGCATCCTCCGTGCCTTTGCTGAGCAGTTCTGGCCCTACCATGGTATCTTTGGGTGCCGCCTGCCTGAGCCAGGACCCTTTCCAGGGAGCCTTTTCCGCCTGCCTTTTCGCACTGAGGAGGAAGCTGTGACATCACAGATTTGCTCAGAAGCTTTTGGAACAGAGCGCATCCAGTCTCTTCACACCAGCTTCCTTGGCTCTAACCAGCTCCTGCTGCTCTTCCTGCAGAGGGTGAGGGAGATGTCCCTGGAGATGCTGCCAGATTTGGCCACCTCTGCGGAGGATACCATGCCTCTGGCCATGCTGCAGCGAAAGGACATCCGAGACTTGGGGGCCCCTGGGGACCCCCCAAGCTGGGCAGCCATTGAGCAGCTCACAGCCTCTGAGAAGGAATCCAAGACGACGTGGCACTACCTAGTTTTGGTGTGTCAGGGTGATGGGGAGTTGCTGGAACTGTTTCACCGGAACACACAGGCAGGGCTCCATCCTCCACCTCCTATGGCTGGTGTGGCTCTTCCCCTTGCCCTTACTGCAGATGGCAAGTGGGTGCCACGTCTGGGTGCTGAGCAGGGGCAAGTCTTCTGTCACCTTCCCATGCCCGTCACCTCAGGGCTGCCAATCCACGTGCACGGGGCCTTCAGCATCCTCTCAAACCGTAAAGGGCTGTGGGACATCGCGGAGCGGGGTGAGTGGAACCGGGTGCTGCTCCGCAATGCTGTGCCAGTTGCCTGGCTCCGGGCGCTGGACCACCTCCGCACCATGCATGAGGCAGGTGAGCTGACGAACTACGAATATCATGCCTTCTGGCCAGACGCCAACACTGCCCGTTACCCCTTTACAGAGGCTGTGACTGGTTTCTACCAGGCTGTGGCAGCCAGGAATGGCCCCAGGCTCTTTTCTGATGGCTGCTCATGGTGCTCCCTGCAGGACGCCCGCTTTCTGCACCAGACTGTGGTCAGACAACCCAAGCTGGGTGCTGTGGCAAAGCGTGTCTTTGCCACCACCCTGCCCAGTTCCCTGTTAGCTGTGGCCTTGCCAGAAAAGGTGCAGAATGGCCTTGGGAAGGCAGTGGATGCTGGCACCTATGACTGGCCCCGCTTTTACTGCGAGCTTGTGCTTCCCAACTTGAAAGACCTCTCTGCTGCTGACCGAGACCCACTGCTTCTCCATGCACTGGATATGTCCCACGATGATGTGGACAAAGTGCTGCAGACTGTCCCCTGCATTCCTGCCAGCCCTGATGGCCACCTGCAGCTCATCAATCGCCTGGTGCATCCCAGAGGCCGCACTGCCTCTTTATATGACCCTAAGGATGGGCGCTTCCCCACTGGGGATGCCTTCCTTTCCCCGGAAAGACTAAGCCAACTGGAGAGGCTGGGGATGGTTAAAGACACAATGACACTGCCAGAGCTGCTGGAGCGGGCAAAAACAGTGCAGCTTATCTGGACCGAGGACTGTGCCCGGGGCTGCCAGAGGGCTGCCCGCATCCTTGAGCTGCTTCAGGATGTACTGGAGGAGAGGGTGAACAACACCATGCAGGCAGCTTTCCAGACTGTGCCCTTCCTCCCTGGCACGCTGCCCACTGGCGAACACGTGCTGCTGCCAGCTGCCCAGCTCCACCATCCCCTCCATGCCCCACTAGTGGGACTCGTTCACCCTATCTTCGCTTCTAAAGTGCTTGGAGAAAACTTCAGCCTCCCCAGGGAGGTTGCATCCTTCTTGGGGCTGGACCGGCAGCTACCAGCAGCTACAGTCCTTGAGCAGCTGCAGGCACTGACCTGTAGCTCCAATGCTCTTCCTTTGGAGAATCTGCAGGACAGCACCCACTGCTGCTACAGGTACCTGCACACGCTGCTCCAGAGAGATCACTCCTGCTGGGGTGAGGTGGCTTCTGCAGTGGCCCAAGGGCCCTTCATCTTGGTGGGCACCCGCTTTGTGCCAGTCATGGCTGTGGCTGAGACACTGTCATTTGATGCTGTCCCATATCTTCACCAGCTCCCAGAGCAGTATCGGCCCTACAGCCAACTCTGGAAGTGTGTGGGGCTGCGCCACACGTTCACCTGGGATGATTATGCCCAAGTGCTCTGCATCCTGGCAGAGAAGCATGCTGGACAGCCGCTGCCCACTGCTGAGCTGGCTCTGGCCTTGAGGCTGGTGTCGTGTGGCTTGATGGCAGATGACAAAGAACCAGATACCTACCAGACCCAGCAGCTCTTTCTACCTGACCAGGATGGCATTCTGCGTCCACGGGACAAGCTCCACTTCAATGATACCCCATGGATGCCAGTGGACAGAGATATCCTTCTGTGCCATGAAAAGCTGTCCCGAGCCACAGCCCTGCACTGTGGGGTGCCTACCACACGCCACCGGGCACTGGAGAGAAGCCGACTGCTCACTGCAGATCTGAGCCTCTGGGCGCAGCCGTTTGGTGCCCGTGAAGACTTGCCTACACGGCTGAAGAACATCTTGGCTGAGTACCCAGCATTCGCTCGTGATGTGGTGACAGAATTGCTCCAGAATGCGGACGATGCTGGTGCGGGGCTTGTACACTTTGTATGGGACCGCCGGCAGCACCCAGTGAATGCCATTTTCAGTGAGAAATGGAACTTCCTGCAGGGCCCTGCCCTTTGCATCTACAATGACAGCCCCTTCCAGCAGCAGGACATTGAAGGCATTCAGCGTCTGGGAATGGGTGGCAAGCGAGGCCGGCAGGATGTCACAGGCAAATATGGCCTTGGCTTCAACACTGTCTTCCACTTTACTGACTGCCCCGCCTTCCTTACTGGAGACAGTGCCCTGTGTGTCTTTGATCCCCATCTCTACTATGTGCCTGGAGCCACAACTGAGAGTCCTGGTGGGATGTTTGCTGTGAACCCTGAATTCAAGAGGACCTTTCCAGACATTTATGGCACCTTCCTACCCTCCCTCTTCAACCTGAGCCAGGGTGTCGTTTTCCGGCTCCCCCTCCGCACTGCAACTGGGGCTGTCAACTCCAGGGTGTCTGACATGGTTGTGCGGGACCAGGACCTCATGGCCATAGAGAGAGTATTGGCTGAGGAAGGTGAGGACTTGGTGCTCTTCCTCCGGCACCTCCACACCGTGGTCTTCTCTGAGATCCCGCCAGATGGGAAGCAGATGTTGGAGAGGCTGCGGGTGGCCACGGAGATGACAGATGATGATGCAGAGCTGAGACGGGGTTTTCAAGCGAGATTGAGCCAAGCCGTGGATGGGAACAGCCCCACCTCCATTTCCTATATCATGACAGTCAAAACCAGCAAGGCCAGGGCCAGCACTGTGTGGAGGGTGATCTCCCAAATTGGGGTGCAGGAGGGGGCTGAGAAGTCTCCGGTGTTTGGGCGGCTGCCCTATGGGGCTGTGGCTGCCTGTCTACACCCGTTGGGTTTGGACAAAGTCATGGGCAAAGCTTTCTGCACCCTACCACTGCCGCTGACCACAGGGCTGCCTGTGCACATCAACGCCAACTTCTCTGTGGATGCAGCCAGACGCAATCTCCGCCAGGACCCAGGCAGCACAGAGGCAGCCTGGAATGGCTTCTTGCTGCAGCACTTGGTGGCTCCACTATATTGTGCCTTTCTCACCAGGCAGTGGAAAGCGCTGGGGCCTGAAGGGCTTCAGTTCAAGTCCCTGAAGATCTGCCAGCAGCACCTGGCCTCCCACTACCTCCGGTTCTTCCCTGCTGTGTCAAAGGTGCTACCTACCTTTCAGAGCCTGGTGACAGATGTCTATAGGCACCTCAGTTGTGCACGCCTGCCCCTGGTGCCTGTGTACCGCGTGAAGCCACCTGGAAGCATGGTGACAATGACCTGGGCATCTCCAGGTGGTGGGGATGTGCTAACAGAGCCGTACTTCCTCAAGGTGATGCCCGAGCAAGCTCTCCAGGAGGTGCTGCAGCGCCTGAATATGAACCTGGTGCCAGCATTCTCCCACCTGCGGCAGATCTATGAGGAGTTCATTGAAGCCCATGTCAACGCTGTTGCCTTGCAGCCAGCCTCTCTCCGGCACTTCCTGAAGGCCCTGGCACTCCCCGTGCCCTGCATGCTGGCTGAGACACCCCTGGGGACCCCAGAGAGCTGCTCCATCCTGCTGAGACACTGCCTGGAGCCCCTGGATGTGGACAAGGCAGAACTGGAAGGTCTGCCCTTGCTGGTCACACAAGATGGCCGCCTGAACGTCCTCAGTGTCCAACACCCAGTCTTCCACAACTCCTTTGCCCACCTCTTCCCCCAGCACTGTCACCGCTTTGCCCACAAGTTAATTACTAACTTGACCCTGCCGTGTTTTGTGAAGGAACTTGGCCTCCCGGAGGCCACACCACTCATCCAGGAGGCACTGGGTCAGCTGAACTGGACCACAGAAGGGGAGAAGTGGCTCAGGGAGCTATGGAAGTTCTTCAGCACTGTGGTCTACACAGCCACGAAGAACAAAGAGAAGTTGGAGGCGGACATTAAGTCATTTATGGATCATCTCCAGGATGTGGCAGTGCTGCCTGTTCAAGGGCAGGAGACCGGCTCGAAGCACCTACTGCCACTATCCTCCCTCCCCAATGTTCTTTTTGAGTGTGACACAGATGTGGCCAAGGTGCTGCACAAACTGGGGGTCCCTCTGCTCCAGCGGTCCCTGCTGCCTTTTAGCTTTGCCTACGACTGCCTGAAGACACGGGCACTGCAGGCCACAGAGCCCAGGGCTGTGCTGGCCCAGCTGGCAGACAACAGAGCTGATCTTCGCTGGAGAGACTTAAACGAGCGGGATGTGACTGTCCTGCTGTACTTTGTGCAGGGAAGACTGGATTCATTGGCACGGGACCAGCTCCAACTCCTGCCTCTCTTCCGGAAGTATGGAGGGGACTACATGTCTGCGGCACCCTACCGCAAGGTGCTTGTGCTCAGAAGCCAGTTCCTAGAACTGCCCCTGGGTGCCCGAACGCTGTACAACCTAGAGAAGGACATGTTGCTGCTCACAGCGGACAAGATCCACCAGCAACTGGCCAAGGATTTGCACTGGGGGCTCACAGATGACCGGCAGCTCTACATGACTGTGGTGCTGCCCCGGTTGTCCCAGCTCACAGCACAAGAGCTGATGGAAGCTCTGCGCTTGTTCTTTGCCCTGCAGCACATCTATGACTATAAGTTCAAGGAAGCTGTTGTGGCAGCTTTTCAAACTGTGGCCTTTATACCTGATGCCCATGGTGTGCTGCGCCTGGCCTCCTACTTCTATGACAACTCGCCCACCTTCCGCGCTCTGCAGCTCCAACACCGCTTTGTGCCTGAATCTTTCTTTGCAGCTCTAGATTACAGCCGGGAAGCTGCTAAGGATTTCCTGCTTCAGGCAGGTGTCCACACCAGCCTCTCTGTGGAGGATTTTGTGACACTGGCCCTGGAGATAGAGCATGAAGCCACTCAGGCCAGGTGCCACACTGAAGACCTGCTGGTACAACAGCAGGAGATGCTTCACCAGCTTGGCACCCTGTTGGACAATCCCTTGCCAGCAGGTTTCCTGGGGCAAATTGCCTCAGTCCACTTCCTGCCTCCACTGGACATCCCCCCAGAGTTGGTGAACCTCCACCCCCCTTTTGCAGCCCACCCTAAGCCTGTGGCCCTGAAGGGCAGCGTTTACCATTGCCAAGAAGATGTGGCTGAGCTCCTGTGGACATCAGCCACCATCCTGCCAAAGTCCTTTCCATTCAAGCGGGACCTCCTGGAGGCCATGGGAGTCCTTGTAGAGATACCCACCGCCCTGGTGGTGGCCAACCTGGAGCGGGTGTGCAGGGCAGCCTGCCAGACGCCACAGCAGGTGAACACACGGGCCAGCGTGCTCCAAAAGGTCTACAACTTCTTGCAGACCCATCTGAAGGAGGTGGATGCAGAGCATTTCGCTGAGCTGCCTGTGGTGCTGACCAAGTCAGGGGACATGGCCATGCCACGGCAAGTGGTGACATCACTCCCAGATGAGGCTGACTTTTACCCCTACCTATTGGTGCCTGACCCCCACATGGCTGTCTATGGAGACCTCCTGCAACACCTTGGGGTGGTCCTGCTCCCCACACTGGCTCACTACAGCCGTGTCCTGGCCCAAATCCACCAGGAGAGCCACATCAGTAGGACCCTCAGTACTATCCAGAAGAAGACAGTCTTGCTGGCCACACGACACTTCTTCCAGCTGCTGCGGGAGGCGCAGGAGGCACTGGAGCCTCCTGATTTCTCCGCTGTGGCTGAGCTGTACTTGCTGAGCACTGCTGACCACCTAGAGTCGTCCCACAGGCTGTACTTCAATGACTGCGTGTCCTCAAAAACCTCTAGGGCCTTGGGGAAGACTCTTGTGTTTATGGCTGAGCTGCCGGGGACCGGCTGCAATGCCTGGTGGCTGCTGCAAATGTTACCCCAGCGTCTGCGGCCACGGGCACTCTCAGAGGTGACAGAGCAGCAGCTAGAGGAGGGCAGTCTGCAGCCATGTCGCTATGGTTCTCACTGCCCTGGGCAGAGGCGACTGCAGACCCTCCTGGTATCACCATGGTTTAGGATGGGGCTGGAGGCCCTGCTCCGGTGGCAGAGCCACAGGGCTGTGATGAGAATGGGGAGGGACGGTGGCTTTGCAGTGGAGCAGCTGAAAGTGCAGTGCTGTGAGGACATCCGCACCGTGCTGGTCCACTGTGGTGCAAAAGTGGAGGGCAGCTCCCAGCCGCGGGTCATCCATGTGTGCCCAGCTGGTGGTGCCCAGAGGCTCCTCTACATCCGGCATGCAGAGATGGTGCTGGACCGGCACCAGCTGAGGGTCCTGGAGACGCTAGCGCAGGAGATCAACATCATCCTGGGTGGACAGCTGGAGGCACCTGCCTTGTCAGTGCTGCGTGAAATGCTGATCTGCCAGGAGCCACGGGACGTGGTCCTTGTTCTGGAGGAGAACGATGTGGCACTGGTGGGTGCTGCAGCAGAGCCAGAGCAGGTCACGGCACCAGAGCTGGAGCCAGAGATGGAGAAGAGTCTGCAGGTGGAGGCTATGGCAGAAGGGAAACTGTGGGAAGATGGGCACAACCTGTTGTCAGAGGTGAATGGCGATGAGGGCCACAGCCTGGCAACCTTGGGGAAGCTGTGCGCTGTCAAGCAGCCAAAAGTCTTGCAGGACCTCTGCCTCCAGTACAACCCTGTGAGCACTGCCCAGCACCACTGCTGGGGACAGAAAGGCGATGGCTCCTGGTTGTACCATGAGGAGGCCATGGCCCTGGCTCCATCCATCCCAGAGGCCCGGCGGTGGCTGCGACAGGCTGAGAGTGACCTGCAGGCAGCCCACAATGACATCAGGTGCTGCTGCCCCAACTGGGTCCTCTTCAAGGGGCACCAGGCCCTAGAGAAGGCACTGGTGGCTGCTGTACTTTGCCGTGGTGAGGCCTCTGAGGCCCCGATGGGGCTGGTGGGGCTGGCCCGATGGCTGGAGGCGCTGGAGCCAACGCTGGGGGGCCTGGCAGAGGAGGTGGAGTGGTTGTGTGGCTGTGGCTTGGATGGCAAGGCCACACAGTACCCGAGTTACCACCCCTTCCCCATCACCCCCAAGGAGGCCTTCCACAGCGTGGATGAGGAGGAGGTACTGAAGCGGGTGCGGGGAGTCCTGGGGAGGCTGCAGGACCACGTGGGCAGACTGTGAGGATGTCCCCACAGAGAGGGCACTGGCAGCTGGGCCATGGGACCACCATGGACCCACCACCGACCTGTCCTGGACTCATCATCAACTTGCCACAGACCTGCCAGGGGCAATTGCAGACTGTCCAGCCCTGCAGCAGCAGGAGTTTAGGGGAAGATGGGGGGGCCTAGGCCATCGAAAGTCATGGGGCAGCATGTACCGCTGGTATACCTTGAGAGAGAGGGAAATAAAGCACAACAATAAATGTTGCAGTGCTGGTAGATCCTTCACTAACAGTGTGGTCAGGGGACACGGAGAGGCCATGGGCAACTGGGGTTGTGTGGAAGGTGCAGGTGGCGATGAAGGGGTTTAGAGGACTGTGGTGGGTTGACCTTGGCTAGCCACCAGGCGCCCAGCAAGCCGCTCTGTCACTCCCCCTCTTCAACAGGACAGGGGGAGAAAATATGATGAAAATCTCACGGGTCATGATAAGGACAGGAAGACCACTCACCAGTTACTGTCACAGGCAAAACAGACTCGACTTGGGGAAATTCATTTATTGCCAATTAAGCAGAGTAAGATAATGAGAAATAAGAAAAAACCTAAAAACACCTTCCCCCACCCCTCCTTTCTTCCTGGGCTGAACTTCACTCTGGAGTCTTCTACCTCCTCCCCTCGAGCAGCACTGGGGGATGGGGAATGTGGGCTGGGGTCAGGTCACTAACACTTCGTCTTTGCTGCTCCTTCCTCCTCATGCTGTTCCCCTGCTCTATGGGAGACAGTCCTGCACTAACCGTTACCTCCATGGCCGCATGGGGATCTCTGTCCCACTGTTACCTCCATGGCTGCAGGGGGATCTCTGTCCCACCGTTACCTCCGTGGCTGCAGGGGGATCTCTGTCCCACCGTTACCTCCATGGCTGCAGGGGGATCTCTGTTCCACTGTTACCTCCATGGCTGCAGGGGGATCTCTGCCCCACTGTTACCTCTCACTCCTCCCTCCCAGGTGCTGTTGCACAGCAGGTTTTACCCCTCCTTAAACATGTTATCACAGAGGCACTACCAGCCCTGCTGATGGGCTGAGCTTCAGGCAGCGGCAGGTCCACCTCGAAGCGGTGCAGCTGTCTCTGGCTGACACGGGGGCAGCTTCTGGTGTCTTTTCACAAGAGTCCCCCCTGCAACCCTGCTGCCACTAGAACATTGCCACATAAACCAAATTACAAGGATGAGGAGGTGGTGTCATCTCCAAGTGTTGGGTGGTCCCTGCCATCAGGTCAAAGGGCAGTTCCTGGGGAGACCGGATCATCTAATTGGGCCAAAACTACATGACCGGAATGTCATTGCTCCGGGTTGAAGGCTGTCAGGCACCCTGACCCCTGACCAGTTGCAGACGGTGAAGACTGGGAGGACTAAGCATGTGGCTCTGGTCTCTCATCTCTGGCTCTCCCCTGCGGTGAGCATGGGATGCAAGAAAGAGCTGAGGCCAGATGTGACATCAGTGGGCAAACCATGCAAAGGTCCTCACACAGCTACCGTACAGGAGTCTGGGGCTGCTACCCGAGACTCCAGCTGGCTCCAGAGGAAGCTGCTGCGAGGGCGACTGGGAGCGCCTGAGTGGAAAATGGCCTGGACCAGAGTGGCTCCTTCTCAGCTGCCTTCCTTTTTCTTGACAGCCTTGTGACTGTGATCCAGAAGCGGGTTGAAAAACTGGAGGCTCTTGAAAAAGAGCAACAGCTCCTCCAGCAGGCCGAGTGCCAACAGCAGCAGCGGCTGGGAAGGAAGACACAGCCAGGCACTGTTTTTCCAATTGACAGTTAGCACAAAGGACACAGGCACCAAATTAAAGAAGTTAGCTTATTTTTACTTATGTTTAAAGTGATAAAATAATTTGAAAAATAATACAGAGAAAATAAATTAGTATCTGGAGTGGTATTTCAAAATGCATCTTGTACAAAGCAATCAAAACTTCAAACTAAAAACCTTTTAGAAGATCCTGGATGCAGGGTAACTCCCGACGCTTCTTGATCGTGCAAACGCACCATTCAGGAAATTAGAGTCTCCCCTGGTCTCTTTTTAAACCGTTCCATTATATAATTTATTTCATGCTGAGTATAATCCTCTATCACATCCTTCCTCACTTGTTGTCCATTAGCATCAAGTTCAATTTTTCGTCTCCAGGCCAGTCTCACATCTACGAATTCACCTGGGGAACCAGCCTCATCAGAATCCATACAGTCCCAAATATCTCCGTCCCATTTATCGGGATCCCACTGCACACCGGCCTCTGCAATTACTGCATGCACTTTTTTAGAATTCACTCATCCCCTCTTTTTCTTATACTGTGCAACCCACACTGCAGCTTTTGGCCACAGTGTGGTAAGTATCCAATTTATCAATAAGCAACTTATTCTGGCACTGTAACATTACAATTTGACTCTGAAAATTACACACTTGTTTCTCCATGAGGGAGCGTTCTGATAACAATTGTTCTTTCTGTTGGTGCTGTTTCCCACATGCTGTTAACAAAATCCATCCCCATCTTCCCAAACACACAATTTCTTCTCCTTTTTCAACAGGCCATTTCTGAATACATTCTAATACATCCAGCGGTTCCGTTTCTTTTAACTGACGTTCCCATTGTTCGCACAGTCCTCTGCCCTTAGCCCACTCGAGAGCCAGCCAACTATAGGAAAGGTCTTCCCACCCGGGAGTTTCGGACGGGGCTGATACTTTCTGTTTGGATTTAAAAGTGACATTTTGTTCCTATCCTGACCGTGACGCTAGTTGACGGGGTTAGCACAAAGGACATAGGCACCAAATTAAATAAGTTAATTTTCCTTATGTTTAAAGTGATAAAATGAGAAAAACAGAAAGAAAATAAATTAAAGCGAAATAAGGTAAAGCAGCAAAATAATAAGCAAACTACTATAGCAAGCTGAAAGTAAGGTAATGCACCTAATCATTACTCCAGAGTTAGCGATAGTGGCTAAGAAAGATACATCACCAATTGCCCTATATTACCATCATCCAGATGCAGTTGCTGGAGAGCCTGTTTGCAGTGAGGATTTGGAGAACCCTTCCCAGCAACTGGGAAATCTCTATACAGTGTGTCCACAGTATGGACGAGGCTTCCAATTTCCCTGCAAACGGTCCCTGCTTTTATACAGTTGAATAAACAACTTTATATCTTAAACTGCAAAAAACATCTGGTGTGGTTTTCTCCTTGTTAACTTCCATCTCGAGTCTGGCTGGGGCAGGAGAGGGGAGATAACAAAAGAATCTATTAAACTTGATTATGTCTCTCTCAACAAATCCTGTCAGGACTTGCCACATGCCCTTCCCATCTGTGGTGACAGGGCACATCCGTGCTTAATTTTGGCTACTGTTACGTAATTAGCATCTTTCTGCTGGCTGACCTTACCCAGAAGTGTTACAGCAAAGATCTGTAAGCGTTACAACAAAACTTTCATAAACTGGCAGATAATAAGGTAATACATTGCATATGTGATCAACATTATACATATCAGATATATTG
Source organism: Pterocles orientalis (assembly GCA_011057875.1). Lineage (NCBI taxonomy): Eukaryota > Metazoa > Chordata > Aves > Pterocliformes > Pteroclidae > Pterocles > Pterocles orientalis. The sequence continues at coordinate 728,936 of WKFP01013943.1, forward strand.
TGAGGTTGTGAGGTTCATCTAGAGGTCAACTTTGGTTCAGGGCCTCACTGCTCAGGCCCCAGTATTTCAGGCAGCCAGAGCGTCTCCAAAAAGTCCTCTCTCGAAGAGAGACTGGTGAGCAGGAGGAGGGTGGATGGCCTCCCTGCAGTAGTCCAGCCTTCCGAGGAGGCAGGGCAATGTAGGGGAACAAGAAGATGCTGAATTAGGATTTGACTTCTGGGACGTAAAGCTTTACCCTTAAGAGACCGGAAGAAGAAGGCTTTGTTTAACTGCATACAAAGCTGAGCCTTTTATAGTTTTGGGAATGGCTCTTTCCATTCCCTTCAGAATCCATTCCTGACACTCCTGCAGTCTCTTCATATGTGCTGATTTATTAGGATCCCATTTGTGGTCCTGGAGGGGGAAATATTCCTTCATATCTCCCCCAGGAACTTTGTAATGTTCCTCAGCCAAGTTTTCAGCTGTTTTCAAAACCAGCTGTTTCTCTGTTTCAGCCATACATTCCAGTAGTAATTGTATGTCTTTCCCATCAGGATTATGTTGTTTCATAATGAACTGGAGATATTTAGTCACACTGATTGGATCGCTTCTATCATCTTTCACTACCCTTTTCCACTCTGCCAGGTCTGTAGTGGTGAACGGTATTTTCAACATGATGGCCCCGCCATTACTTCCTACTGCCTCTCGTAGTGGTGCTTGTAATACCATGGTAGCCACCCGTCATCTAGTACGAGAGGAAACAGGGCTGCTCCGGGCAGTGGGATCGTTATCCCCGTCCTCGTCCTGCTCATGCGGCCGAGCGGGTGGGCTGAGCAGGTCAGTTAACTCCTGCTCAGGGGCTTGGTGGACCTTGTCTATTTTAGTGCATCTAAAACTTTGTGAATGGAAACTGGTTGATGAAGCTCGGAATGATTGTACTGGGAATATGTGGTGGTCTGATTATTATCCCTTGTCTAACACCATGTGTTGTAAGACTGATTTATAGAATTATACAAGGAATGAAGATATCAGCAATCATACCATTTGATTGGGAAGCAGGAGAAGAAAAAGAAACTCATGCAGTAATCATCTTAAATACGGGAAGAGATTCAAAATTGGTTCCGATTAGGCAAAGTGTGACACAAAATTCCCCAGTACGATTTCAAAATCGTCCTGAAAAAGAAATGGGGGACTAACAAATTTATGGATGATTCGTGTCAATATGAAACAAAGTTACCATTATCGCCAATTAACAGCCGTTAATTAATGAGGCCAATTGAGTCCTTGTATAATTGTATTGATCAGTATTGATTGTTCATGTGTTTCTGTATGGTTGATAAGTTCTTATCAAGTGATTGTTGTACACTAGTTACTTATCTGTCGTATGAAAAGACTGAAACCCCGAGACGAAAGAGCAATAGCAGAGGAACAGAGCCACAGAAGATTCAGAAAAGCAAGTCAGCATGACTAAGCAGAACACCACGAGTAAGAAGCATGTCCTTGAAGAAAGCAAGGTCACCAGCAAGTACTAGAACATCATACTCAAGTAACAGAGCATCAAACTCTGATTGGACTTAAAATTTGGACTGTGATTGGACTTTGTTTAACATCACTAATTCATCAACTTGGACCAGTTCCAGACCAGAGGTGGAGTGGGGCCATGTGTTGGAATGTACTGATCGGCGATCTTTTGATCCGTTCACGGATAGGATAGGACCCCCGGAGATCAGAAATGGCCAAATGTGGATCCCCACTGGGATCATCAACAACCCCAAGGGAGACAAAACTTGAGGGACCTAAGAACATTAATCATACAAGGAGTAAGGGAAGTGCTTCCCTGAGGACAAAATATTAATAAAGCTTTTAATGAACAGCAAGGGAAAGATGGATCTCCAACAGAATGGTTAGAAAGGTTAAGAAAACGCCTACAAATGTATTCGGGAATTGATCCAAATTCGGTAGCTGGGACTGTGCTCCTCAGAACACAATTTGTAGCTAAGTCCTGGGGAGATATAAGGAGGAAATTAGAAAAGTTACAAGATTGGCAGGGAAGAGGATTAGAGGAATTACTCAGAGAGGCCCAGAAAGTTTATGTCTGGAGAGACGAAGAAAAACAAAGAGCGAAAGCAAAAATCTTTGTAGCCGCAGTAAAAGAAAGTCAGAAAACTCAGACTCCACCTGGGGAAAAGAAGGGAAAAAGAATAGAGCATACACCTCCGGAACAACCTTCTCGAGAAAGGTACACCGCTCCCGTTTGCTATTATTGCAACAAGAGGGGGCATGTTCAGAAGAACTGCCGTAAACGGGAACAAGATGAGAAAATGTTTAAAGAAGAACAGGGGTGTCAGGGGCTCTGTCTTTTGGGGACTTCAACATCAACAGAGCCCTTGATAAAATTATTAATAGGTCCCCATAAGGAGGAGGTTTTATTTTTAGTGGATACAGGAGTTGAAAAATCAACTATCCAAAAACTTCCAAAAGGAATAGAAAAAGGAAAAAGTTATGTATCAGTCATTGGAGCAAAAGGAGAGACTTTTAAAGTACCCCTCTTAAAAGACATAGAAGTAGAAACAGAGAAGAAAACTTGTTGTAATGATTTACTCCTGCTTCCCAAAGCGGAATACAATTTATTAGGAAGGGACTTGATTTTGAAATCAAATTTAAGTTTTCAGAGTCAGGGAGATAGATTGCAGATTAAATTACAGACTTTAACATAGAAACTTGAGAAAGCTATCAATCCATCGGTGTGGTATAAAGAAGAGGAAACTGGAAAAATAGAAATGGATCCTCTAAGTGTCCAAATAACAGATTCACATCGCCCGATTAGAATTAAACAATACCCTATACCCATGGAGGGCTGAAAAGGATTAAAGCCTGTAGTTGACAGACTTTAGAAAAAGGAATTTTAGAACCGTGTATGTCACCTCATAATACACCAATTCCCCCTGTAAAGAAACCAGGCGGCTCCTACAGAATGGTGCAGGATTTAAGAGCAGTAAATCAACAATTACTAAATTCCCTGTGGTGGCAAATCCTTATATTTTATTGAGTAATGTTTCTCCTAAATATATTTGGTATAGCGTAATAGATTTGAAAGACGTTTTTTGGGTGTGTCCTCTGGACGAGGGATCTAGAGATTATTTTGCCTTTGAGTGGGAAGATCCCGAGACTGGAGGAAAACAGCGATAGACAGACAGTATTACCACAGGGGTTTACAGAATCACCTAATTTGTCTGGACAGACTTTAGAGAAAATCTTACAAGACCAGGAGAAACTGAAGAGGGGACTAGAAAAGTCACCATTAAATTATTAAACTTTCCAGGGGAGAAGGGATTAAAGGTTTCCCGATCAAAATTACCATTTGTGGAACAGGAAGTAAAATATTTAGGACATTGCTTAAGTAAAAGAAAGAAGAAGTTAGATCCTGACAGAGTGCCTGGGATTTTATCCTTGAGATCCCCACAGACTAAAAAGGAAATACGGCAAATATTGGGATTATTAGGATATTGGAGACCATGGCTCGAAAATTATAGTGAAAATGTAAAAATCTTATGTGAAAAAGTAACTAATAACCAACTTAAGTGGTTTACGGAAGATGACCAGAAATTTGAGGAAATAAAAAGGGCACTAATACAGGCACCTGTATTAAACCTTCCAGATCTAGAAAAATCTTTTTATCTTTTTGTAAATACATCAAACCAGACAGCATACGCAGTGCTTACTCAGGATTGGGCAGGAATTAAAAAACCTGTGGGGTACTGTTCTACACTACTTCATCCAGTAAGCAGAGGGTGACCTTCTTGTCTCCAAGCCCTAGTTGCTACAGCTTTGTTAATAGAGGAAGCCCGAAAAAACACCTTCAGTGCTCCTTTAAAGGTGCATACCCCACATAGTGTCAGAACCGTTTTACAACAAAAAGCAGACAAATGGTTAACAGACAGTCAAATCTTAAAAGTACGAGGCCACACTAACAGACTCCCCTGATTTGGAACTAAAGGTGACTTCTGCCCAAAGTCCAGCACAATTTCTGTTTGGAGAACCACCGGAGGAAATACAACATAATTGTTTAGAAGTAACAGGAACTCAGACTAAGGTGAGGCCAGATTTACAAGACAGTGAGCTGGAAAATGGGGAGGTGTTATTTATAGGTGGCTCTTCTCGAGTGGTAGAAGGAAAAAGAAGATCAGGATAACAGGGACCTAGAACACACGGAATCAGGATCTTTGAGTCCATCATGGTCAGCTCAGGCCTGAGAGTTACTAAAAGGGAAAAGTGGGACTACATGATTCTAAATATGCACATGGGGTAGTCCACATTTTTGGAAAAATTTGGGAAGAAAGGGGTTTAATTAATGCTCAAGGGAAAGGTCTTATACATCATGAATTAATAGTTAAAATCCTAAAGGCATTAAGGGAACCAAAAGTTCCTGTAGTACCTGTAAGAGGGTATCGAAAAGGACTGGACTATCGAACTAGGGGAAATAACTTAGCGGATAAAGAGGCCCAGGAAGCAGCCCTGAAGGTTCAGGTGGTTAAAATTAATGCAGTACAAATAGAAAAAAAAAATAGAAACAATAGGAGCTAAGTTAGAACAAGGAAAATGGATACTACCAGATGGGCGAGAAATGTTGCCTAAAGCTTATGCCAGACAAATATTAGGATGTTTGCATGAACAACCACACTGGGGTACAAAAGCACCAAGTGATCAGTTTCTTAAACAATTTGGCTGTATTGGAGTTTTTGAATTAGCAAAACAGATTACACAAGGCTGCTTAACTTGCCAGAAGATAAATAAGAAAGTGTTTAGACAAGCAGCCATGGGAGGAAGAAAAACAGCTTACAGACCTTCTGAAAGAATACAAGTCGATTTTACTGAGTTACCCAGAGTAGGGAGGATTAAATACTTATTGGTCACAGTGGATCATTTAACACAATGGGCAGAACCTTATCCAGTAGCACGAGCTACCGCACAGACGGTGGTAAGAATTTTGTTAGAACATTTGATACCCAGATATGGAATAATCCAGTATATTGACTCTGATCAGGGCACACATTTTACCTCCAAAATAATAAAATTATTATGTCAATCACTAGGTATTCAGTGGGAGTACCACACTCCGTGGCATCCCCAAAGCTTGGGAAGAATAGAAAGAACGAATCAGACAATAAAACAATTGGCTAAATTAACAGTTGAGACACAGCTGACTTGGATAAAATGCTTACCATCGGTACTTTTAAATGTAAGAACAAAACCACACAGTGAAACTGGATTATCATTATGTTCTATGGAATGCCCGATCTTCAGGGGGTGCCCCTGGGGGACAATATTGTTAAAGATCCCACTATGCAAAAATACATAACCGTCATTGGAAAGAGACTAAAAGAACTAAGAGAGACGCAAATAATGGCTCAGATGCCACCTTTGGGATTTGCCATTCATCAGTTCAAACCTGGGGATAAGGTTCTAATAAAAACATGGAAAGAAGCAACGTTATCCCCTTTATGGGAAGGACCTTTTCTTGTCCTATTAACTACAGATACCACTATCCCAACAGCAGAAAAGGGATGGACCCACGTGTCACGAGTTAAAGGACCCATTTCTGAGTGCACAGTTACATCAGAACCAGCAGAAACTAAAGTAGTACTGTGACGGAAGTAAGGCTGGAGTGGCAAACATTCCAGGGACTGTGCCCCGAGGCAGCAGAGAGAAGTAGGCAATGGTTGGTAAGAAGTTTGAAACCATGCTTTCAACAGATCTTTGAGTTACAGGAAGAACCTGTAACATATATTGAGACTGTAATATTTGAGTGGCTTTGGAGGGGTGCTCCAGTGGAATTCCAGGAACTGGAACCCACAAAATTAACACAAACAAAATTTAATACGATTTGTAAAGAATATGGTAAATGCCATATTACCATAAATGGGTACTGAAGTATAATTTAATGAAAAATTGTTGGGTCTGTGATCAGTGTATTGAAAGTCTCTGATTTACACCACCCAAGTACTGGGAAACAAATTAAGGGCGTATTTGAGGTTTTCACCACAGCCTTATCCAGTGGACTGGAACCTGATCTTTGATTGTGTAGAAAAACGGGATTTAATTGGATTAAAGCATCGCTTACAATCCAGAACACTTAGGCTAAGGGAAGGAAAGAAACTTCAAATTTTAAGACAAGTGTGGTGTGTGGACAGAGTCTGAAGGAATTTAACTTTGCTGATTGAGAATAGAAGTTACAAAGGATAGTAGAGGGCAAGACCGGATTGAGTTCTATACTTGCCACAAAAACAATGCATACTTTGGCTGTGGGCTGCACCCCCATAGGCCAGAGGAGTGGAGGTCATGGTAGTTGCAGCTAAAGACAGGCTTTCTCCTTTGACAGTCCCAAGCAGTGCCATTAGAGATGGCCTCTCAGCCTCACATTGATGCTGTGAGGTCTGACAGCTCCTGGCTGGTCTTGGCACAGCCCTCAACATAGTCCTGCTTGTATTTTCATTCCTATGCCAGCTGCGCCTGCAGGAGGGACACCTGAAAGAGGAAAAGGCCGAGCTCAGACACGCCCACGCTGGCAGGACCATCCGCAGCTCCACGGTACCGGCCGTCAGGGACGGCGCATCCTCTGCCTCCAGCCTGACAAACACTTTGTCCTGGGGGAATGGGGAATAACAGGTTCCCAGAGTCCCCCTGAACTGAACTCACACCATCAACAATCCCAGTTTCTCTTCAAAATTTCCTCCAGTCCCTCTCCCACCCTGCCTGACCTTCAGGCAAGTCAGAGACGAGACCGAGGGGAATGATGTGGTTGGGCCGTGGCCGAGAGATGTGTCTGAGGGACACTGCCTGCTGGACTCACTTGCTGACAGCCAAACAGAACTGGGGCTGTAGACTGACTTCTATACGGTCTATACGGGGGGCGGGGGCTGCTGCCAGTGGGATTTGCCGCCGTTCCTCGGCGTGGCCAGAGCCTCCTCCCACCCCATCAGATGCTGTTCTCACCTGCCCAGAAGCTGGAAACTTGTCCTGGTCAGACTTGGAGACAGAAAATCCGCGTGGATCTGGCTGCAACCGACGAATCTCTCTGCACTCTCTCTTCAGTCTCCTCCGTTCACGTTCCACCTGCACGTTGGAGAGGAGAAAGGGTCACAGAAACCTGCCACCAAATAAGGAGCAAAAGGACCTCTGGGTGCCATGGCGAGGAGGGGTCTGCTCAGAGACCGGTCACTGCACCAGAGCAGGGTGGGGGCAAAAAGCACTCGATGGAGACTGTGGAAGAGAAGGAGCGAGAGGA
>WKFP01013944.1:13970-70224 GCA_011057875.1 Pterocles orientalis
TTTTTTTTTTTTTTTTTTTTTTTTTTTTTTTTTTTTTTTAAGTGCAAACTTTGCCACAATATCTCAGGACCCAAGGTAGAGTTCTCAGGGAATACTGGGACTAGTCCTGAGGTAGTAAGAGGTTAAGCTGAGGCTATACTTTTTCTGTCTGTGAAAGGAAATGAGAAAAGCACAAGAAAGAAGGCTTAACAAAGACTTGTATTCCAAGTAGGAGAGAGACACTCGTAATAGTTATAATTCTTTGTCACAAAGAACTAGAATAATTATCTCGTAGTGGCACAAAATTTGAGGTTATCATTACACCTTACAGATAACCCTGTCCACTGAATAGATCTGATTTTCTCAAACAATATAATACATCATGCATGAAAAAGTGTAGTATGGCTGACTGGTTTGCTTATTTCTACAGAATTCTTTTAGGCATTTTCCTGCTATAGGTGTAATCCTTTCGGAATTTATAGCTAAAGCAGTGTACCCTAAGAGGTAAAATCCTCAGGGAATTTCAAAGTAATTGTTCCAGTTCATAAAAAGAGCTCCAGTTCCCAACTAAATGTGTGCCTCAGACCCAGTAAACAATGATCAATTGGCCTAGAGAGGAACTTTGAGAACACTGAAATTAATGCGGGTAGTTATTAATTTTGAAACAAACTGGTTCTTGACTAAGAAAAATAAATAAATCTGGCTCTAAAATCCATTACTGGGAATTTGTTATAAAAATATATACAAAATGTACAAAAATATAACCTCTAATGTGCATGGATCATTAGATAGGTTTTACTAATGGAAGCCAGAGTTGTTCAAGCTTAAGGGCCCTAGTGTCAGAAAGCACAAGAACATTGTGGCTGTAGCTGTTCAAGCAACCCGAAAAAGATTATATCCTGGTTTTGCTGCCCAGAAAGACGGAAGAGCTGTTCAGGACAACATGTAGCTAACATGTAGAAGATGAGCTCATTCACTGCATCTCTGGGACAGCTTGCATCAGTAAAGTTCCCAGAGAAATATAAAGGCATTAGATTCCAATTAAAATTTCTGCTACGTAATGTTTCTTTGAACATGTTCTTTCAAGGCTGTGGTATCAAACCAGATGTTAAATTGAAGGTTGTGATAATAAAGGGGTAAGGTGTACATTTGTAGCCACAACTTCGTGGTGAGTGGAAGGTGGATCTAAAATGTGCTTCTGGGTTGCAAGAGAGGGCATGTAGCTTTCAGTCTTTACAGACAGTTTATATGTTGATGTCTAAGCTGGTTGCCATTCGCTGTCTTTATAATGAGGCAGTGGAAGTGAAATAGGTGAGTTGAGTAATAGTACATATTTGTCTCAATCTGACCGTGCAAAAATATTAAAATGTTCATATAGTAGCTCTGTTTAGTGGAACTGGGCTTTGATGCTGCTTTCCCTATTATTTACATTTAATTTTTTAAGAGAGATCTTATTTTTTGCAGACCCATGCGATGAAACTGAATCCCAGTGACCAGGCCTTAGAATTATCACCACTCCAAAAACAAAAGGTACTGTAACTAATTATATATGTATACTTATACTGATGTTTTAAAAGATCTATAATTCTAGTATTATCCTTGTACTTTATTGCTTTGCTTTGAGATTTAAAAAAGCTAAGCAAATTTTATAGGCTGCCTCTTGCTAATTTGCTGAATATCCACGAGGTAAAATTCTAAGAAGCTGACTGAAGTCAGAGAGAATTCGTTCAGGCACATAGAACTCCTCATATCCAACATAGTTTGAGATGAGAGTATATAATACTTTACCAGTTTAAGGAGCAAGAAGCTATCATAAACACTAGTAACTTAAGCTGATAACATATATTTCTACTGGTTTGTTGATATTAAAATATTAAAATATTTTAATCAAATTTTGGGACACAATGTAAGTAAAGGTTTTATTTACAGATATTCACCATGGAGTATATTTAAAGGAGCAATAATACTGGTTTTAATTATGAAATTAAAATACTTTTGTATCATCTTTCACTCCTAAAGTGATCCCAGCATTTCAGCATTTTGGTATATTTCATTATAATTTTATTTTATCTTTTAAAAATTATTCTGCAGAATTTGTTAAATAAGTGTAAAATTTAAAGCAGAAGGACAACAGATTTTCAAACTTATTAGAAAGAGCATAACAGTGAGTGCATCAGAAGATTTCCCAAGAGGAAAGGTGGGGGAAGGTGTAAGAGGACTGTAGTTCTTTCCTTCTATTCGCACAGCCTCATGCATTCTATGTGCTCTAGCTTATGGGGCATGATACCGGCTATTGCAGTTCTTGTTGCATTCACTTTGAGTGCTTGGATAGTGAAAAAAGTGTAGTACGCTTACCATCAACAGAATGTTACATTCTTCTAATATGTGCACTTATAAATTCATTTCATGTGAAATATTCTACCTTTTATGCTATCTTTTAGTCTCACCACACAAATTGTTTCTTTTCTTGTTCAGATGTTTTTGTAACCCTTTTCTTTTGCTGTCATTTTTCCTTAATGCTTTCCTTCTTTCTTTTTAATTTTCTGCTTCTCATGTGGAATAGAAGAACAAAAAAAATGTGAAACTGAAAAGAGATGGTAAGGGTGGGCTGAAAAACAAGGATTCTGGCTCTTTACAAAAGCAGTCTTCACTTTCAGAGTCACCAGGACAGGATTTAGAAAAAAGTAGTGCCTTTGTAGGGAAGCCTGTGGCCAAAAAAAATACAATGAAAGGTAAATCTGAGCATGCACAAAATGTTAGTATTTTGAAAAGTAATGTTCAACAAATTACTAGGGACAAATGCAGATTAGTGAAGAGGGAAAAAGAATCTGCGGGAAATCCTCAATTTGTCAAAGAGGATGCTACTTACAATCTTCCCACTGAAAAACAAATTCTGACTGAAGAAACAAATTCTTCCAATAAAAAGTCAAAAGCTGTTAGATCTAAGCAATCCCCTAATATAAATGTACTTCCTTCTGCATCCAGGGATGGGGCCCAAACTGATTCATTAATTGTACAAAAATACAATCCTGTTAAAAAGCAAGGAAGTAAAGAAGCAATAGAAAGTCAAAACAAAATAAAGGATGTTGTTGAAAAATCTGATAAATGTGAAAGAGTATGCACCAGAGGAGAAAAAAGTAGTGAAAAGCAAAGAGGATTTAAAAAAAGGGATCAGTTTTTGAAACAAGTGGCTCTGACTATGTCATCATCTTCAACTGAGGAAAGCAGTAATGATCTTGCAAAATATGTACTTAAGAGCAGGGAAGAAGAGGACTGCTACGAAGGGAAAGAGATCCAGAAGGCAATGAAAGCAACAGAAAAAGTGAAAGATTTAGACTTAGAAAAAGAAGATAGTGAGATTGAGGAGATGCAAGCTGCAAACAATGAAAAAGAACATGTAGAGGAGACTGATATAAAAAGCCTGAATGAGGAAGAAACTAACTCTGAAGCTAAATCTGATGAAGATAGGCAGTTAGAAATTAAGGAGAAGGAATCTAATGAAGAACAGGAGAGTGAAGGCAGTGAAAAGTGTGAAAGTGAAAAAGAAAAACTAGATGAAAGAGTTGACAGTGAAGGTGAACTAGAGGAAGAAGAAGAGAGTGAGGTTAAAAAAGACAGAGATGAAGTTTCAGTAGAAAGAGATGAAGATGAAGATGAAGAGGAAAATGATAATGAAGAAAATGAAAGAGAGCAATCACAGGCTGAAAGAGACAGTGAGAATGAGGGTGGAGAAGACACTGAAGACACTAATCAGGAAGTTGTCAAAGAGCAAGGAGATAAGGAAGGGAGGTTGATGGAAAAAGAAGAAATGCTGAGTGAGGGAGAAAAGGAGAATATGGAGGAGGAAGAGTATGAAAAAGAGGAAGACCCTGAAAAAGAAAAGGAGGAACAGTTTAAAAGTGAGGGAAGAGATGAGAGTGAGGAAGGAGGTGAAGACAGAGAGGAGAAGGAAGAAAAAGAGGTAGAGGCAGAAGAGGAAGGAGAAGATGAAAAGGAATATGAAGAAGAGAACAAAGAAAGGGAGAATGAAAAAGACAAAGAGGGTGAAGAGGAGGAGTTAGAAGAATCATGGGCAGGGAGGGAAGAAGAGGTATCTGAAGAAGAGGAAGATGCGAATAGAAGGACTAAGGAGGTAGGGGAGGATAGAATGGAAGAAGAAGAAGGGGCGGAGGATGAAGTGGAAGTGGAAAGAGAAGATGAGGAAGAGGAAGGAGCAGAGGCAGAAGCAGAAGGGGAGAAGGGGGAAGAAGATGAGAACAGGGAAGAAGAAGAGTGGGAAAATGAAGAAGAGGAAGGGGAAGAAGATGATGAAGAGGGAGAAGGGGTGGAAGAAGATGAGGAAGTAGGGGAGGAAGAAGAGAGAGAAGAGGGAGTTGAAGATGAGGGACAAGAAGGAGTGGAAGAAGAAGAGAGAGAGGAGGAAGAGGGAGGGGAGGAAGAAGAAGGGGAAGAGGGAGGAGAAGAACAAAGGGAAGAAGGAGAGGAGGAAGAAGGGGGAGAAGAAGAAAAAGGAGAAGAGAGAGAGGAGGAAGAAGAGGAGAGGAAGAAGAAGAAGGGGAAGAGAGAGAGGAGGAAGAAAAAGGGGAAGAGGGAGAGGAGGAAGAAAAAGGGGAAGAGGGAGAGGAGGAGGAAGAAAAAGGGGAAGAGGGAGAGGAGGAGGAAGAAAAAGGGGAAGAGGGAGAGGAGGAGGAAGAAGGGGAAGAGGGACAGGGAGAAGAGGGAGAAGAGGAGGAAGGGGATGCGGGAGAGGAGGAAGCAGAGGATGAGGGAAAGGAGGAAGAAGGAGAGGAAGAGGAAAAAGCAAAAGGTAAAATAAAACATAGTAATAAGCTTCAACAAAAGCAAAGCAAAACCAGCAAGCTGGAGAAGACAGAAAGTACTGCTTTATCAAACAGCTCTAAACAAAAAATGAAGTACAAACAGCATGTAGCAAACGGTTTACATAATTCAGAACAATTTTGGAATAATGTGCTACCTCATTATTTAACACTAAAGTAACATAGACTACTGGAGATGCATTTTGAAGCCTATTCAGAAAACTTTGGAACTATGGCAGACTGATTTTTATTACTTAAAATAAAATGTTAATGTAGTCAGAATATATTCTTATGCATATATTGAAGTGCCAATTTCTTGAAAAAGATGGAAGAAAATATTTAGATTTGGGAAGCTTTTATGAGAGAAATAATATAAATTGTTGATACAGTCATATACACAATCATCTTTATTGTGTATGACACAGGTTTAAAATAATAATTGCCAAGGAAGCAAAATGTGTTTGCCTGTTAATTAAATTATTCACGGTGACAACATGAATTATACATTGTAACAGTGTAATCTTCTTTGCTTTTGAGTCAGATTTCTTAAGGTAACACATCAATTTTAGTTGCAGCATAGCTTACTTGTTAATGTGCCTTATATGAAGGGAGTGTCAGTAACTTCTCAAAGATACATATTTTTAAATTTTGGTGTCACTCCATATCCATTCCCCCTACTTTTTGTTCATATATTGGTAAAATGAGTACTCAGCGTAAATTAGAGAAAGGACAAGTTGCCAGGTTTACATGAATCCGCAGATGGGAGGTAAATGGAAATGTAGGCCTGGGCAAATGATGGCCTGAGCTTTTTCAAAGGTCTTAAGGTTGACTTCTTATTTAGGTGTCAGCCCACAACTACGTGCAGAAAGACAATCACAAGTCTCAGAATCTGACCTAGATGGCATTAGAATCAGAATGCATTTGTTTAGGGATAATTTTGACTATCACATTTGATGATTAGATATAATTAAGAATTTGAAAATACACACCCATAAAACATTATTTGTTTTATACTTCTTTATACTGTGCAATACACAAAAGGTTCTGTATCTGCCTACAAAAGACCTCATTACATTAGTCATCTAAGGTTCTCAAAGAGGGGTATACATTTTGTTGCAGTGTGAAGTATATATATGTTTTCAGGATCAAAGTCTGAGCCTCTCATTGGAAGAGATGTGGTTTACCCTCCCAAAAATCACATCTGCAATCTCTGAAAAGAGGACAATGTAGTAAACCAAGAAGTCAGAGGGAACAGTAGAGAAAGTGGCATGAAAGGCCGAGTTCTTTTCAGAAAAGACAAAGTATGTTAATACTTCTGGAGTTTCCTTAAAATATACAAACAAATCTTGCAAATTATTTTTGTAAGATATTGCATTACTGTTTCAACAATTAGTGGTTGAACTGGCAAAAGAAGGGATAGGAACTCATCATACAGCATTATTACTTAAATAATATGCTAATAGGTGGTCTGAGAAATTTTTGTAAACAGATCTCAGTATTAACATTCTCTAGAAAAATAGTTATTTAAATCCTATTTGAGAATGAGGGCAGGAGAAGAAAGGAGTTCAAATGAGTAAATGTCATTCAATAAAAATGTTAGTGGAATCAATACTTATGTTGAGATTATAAAACATTTTTAATGTTGTTTTGTAAGATACTGGCATTAAACTATCTTTGACACAATGTCTCCAGAATTTATTTTCTAAAAAATTAGTACCTTGCCAGTAGATTCTAGTCCAGTTTGATCCTTCCTGCCTTAGTTACCCCTTTCATATACTCTGTTTGAAGGTAAGATCACATTCAATCATGTGCCGTGTGCCTAACTATAACAAAAAGTTAGTCCAGTGACTGTATTTTGTTCCTGCAAAATTTGTTTCAAGCTTCGGGATTTTCTGGAATACATTGTCTTGACATCAGCATGTGTAAGTCTTTGGAAAAGGGTGAGTATCCTCATATTCTGATAGAGTGGAATATTTTAACAGTTAAATACACTTCCCAATAAAACAGGTCTTTGTAACAATGGAGTCCTTAAGTATTTAGCAAAAGTGCTGCGTTATCACTAAACTGCTGTGAAAATATTTACTTTTGAAACTAAGTGGAGCTAAGCTGTGTTTCTTATAAAAGATTAGAATGGTACTGTGATTAAACTTAGAGTAATATTGATAAGTATTTTTATAGGCCTAAAGCCGTGTTTCTTGGATATGACATCTACTTATTCGTGATTGTAAAATTCAGCTTTGGAAGAAAATTGTGCTGTGAAAAAAACCTGTTATTTCCTGTGAAGTATATTTGCTAGAGAGAAGGGGAAAAAAGTTGAGAGCGCTTTGAAGGAAGTGATTTCCAATTCCGCACAGGAATGGCTCTTCATTTACTGTTTGGCTGTAGCTTTTAATCTAAATCCTTAGGAAAATAGGGACCATTTGTTTTTCCTCTCTTAACACACACTGATAGCATAAAGCTTCCCAAGAGAGTAAAGGAAGCCAAGTTATGGGCATCCCCTCGTCTTTTTTTGTTTTTCTGGATGAAAATTCGTTGAATTGAGAAGTATTTTTATATTGTTTCGTGGATCATTCCTGTGGTACGGGAAAAGCAGAGCATTACTCCAGCACTTCTAAGGGTTTTCCACAGAATCATTACATAAATCGTACATTGTGCCAACGTTTCTGGGCTTTGGGGGACTTTGGAACTCCATTAGTGTAATGAGTGGAATTTTATTTAGTTTGACTCACACTGGTTTAAAAAGTTTGATACTTGTGGTTTTGTGGAAATTCTGTATGCCCTTGGTATTTATTATGGGATACAAAAAGATTTATGTGCAGTATTTAAGCAACATGGCAGAAGTACTCCTGAACTAGTTTTCAGTACAGAAAAAAAATCCTGCAATAGAGAGAAAAAACAACACACAACTGCTTAGACCAAAGGTCTATCTAGTCCAATATCTTTTTTCTACCAGTGGCTACTGGTGAATGCCTGGCAAAAAAATACAAGAATAGAACAAACATGTAGTGTTACTACTCCTGTGTAATAA
Organism: Pterocles orientalis; assembly: GCA_011057875.1. NCBI lineage: Eukaryota > Metazoa > Chordata > Aves > Pterocliformes > Pteroclidae > Pterocles > Pterocles orientalis. The sequence continues at coordinate 21,795 of WKFP01013944.1, forward strand.
TTCAGTATATTCAATAATTTGTGGTTTGGCAGATGAATCTAGTATGTTTAATAACCATTCTTCTTCCATGATTTTTTTCAGTCAGTTTTTAACCTGTTTAGCATCCAGTACATGTTTTGGCAAACAGTTCTTAGAGTACTTTACACATGGTTAAAAGAAGTAACTCCTTTTTTTGTCTCAAATCTGTCTTTTTGTACCTTCATTTGATGCCTATGTATTCTTATATTAGAAAAAACAGCATTTATTTCCTCTTCATGATTTATTCACTTGTGATTGTCACATAGAAAAACTGTTCAGCTATGTGGTTTAAATCAAGATCGAAGTGGTTTATTGATTTATTAATAACAGTTAACCAGCTACATATTCAAGATCAAGAGCATCAATATAGCAGATAACAACTCTAGGCATACATAAAATGTTAATAAGCACCTGCGAATTTCTGAGCACTGTTCTGCAGCTAATATCAGATGTTTCAGTCCCCCTGCACACCCTCATATACATGTTCACAGAATTACATATGCACATACTGCCTTTTATAGCAAGCATGAATTACCAGCACGTATCCCATTTTCAGGGGCTGGGGTGCAAGTCTGCTCTTGCCACACAGCTCCTGTTAGAGATGGGGATGCTATAGATTACTTTTGAATATGCTGTAGCACAACTCTTCCCTTATGCCTGCAAAATTTCAGCTGAATTTTATATCTGAAAATATCAAACTATTTCTTCAGATAATAGGTCTCTTTGCATAATTGATGCTGAATAACAAAAATGTCTTTCTCCAAACTACAGAAAATATCTGGTTTTTATTCACTATTTTTTGTCCCCATGTCTTATCTGGAGACATACATGGTTGTTCTTTAGAATGGGGCCTTTAGGAATCGTGCAGAAAAGGACATTTAGTTTTTATTTGCATTGCTTTGATTTTTTTCCCTACCTTTTCTTAGCTTTAGCCATCTTTTAAGACAAATTTTAGCTTACTTTCTCCAAAGATGATACTACCTTCTAGAACTTACCTCTCAGAACATCAGCCATTTATTTTTAGCAATTGAATTTGTGGTGTGAATCTAGTAATTAACAAAAGTATTGTTAAATACTCTAAAAGAAATGAGACTGATAAAAAACAGAGCATATTTTTTAATGCAATCTGAGTCTTATAATGAGTATTATGGGAAGCAGAATCAAGTTCAGAAGTAAGAGGATCTTCAGGCAAAAAAAATGTTGTCAGATCTGTAAAAAGGCAAAAAAAGGCAAAGTAAATGTAAAAGGGCAAATTCTCAACTCATTTCAAAATGTGCCATTCAAATAAACAATAGTGTTTAGTACTGTGGCATTCTATGAGCAACTGAACAAATATCTTGCTTGCACAAATGGCAAACCTATAGTTTTGTCCTGAGTGAAGTTCTGAGTGTGTCACGATCTGAAGTCATTCACTGAGTTGTAATATTTTTATACACTCTTTCATATGTTTTAATGGAGAGAGGAGAGGTTTGCTTTTGCATATTGAAAGGATCTTGGAGACATAGCTTTCTTTGGCATCAGAAAATTGCACTGCTAAGAGCTACAGAGGCTTTATTTTTCTATTGCCAAAAGAAAAAGCAACTACACTTAATTGCTGTCCTTTTTAAGGATTTGTGATTGTGCCTATTGCTTCTTTGCTTGGCAACCTCATGCTATAACAATTTAAACAAATATTAATATCGTTATCTCAAAACCCCATACTTAGTTATGAAAATATTTGCTATCTGGGCCTTGAAATGTGAAATGTAAAGATATTTACCATACTGGCTTTTGTAAATGTCCCAACATTGAAAACGCAGACATGACTTTTTCTGTCTGAGGTGGGTTGCAGGGCAGTCTGCTGAAATGTCCCAGGTTCAGTGTTATGGGTTTAGAGCTTTATAATTTGTCATGAGTAAACCACTTTCACACTGAGTTGCATTTGTGGTTTGTGTGAAATGTAAAGTATTTGTGGTTTCATATTGAAAGTGTGAGAGCAAGCTAAACAAAGGTAGCTCTGAGCAGAATTATGTATTAAACGAAGCCTTTATCTGCACACCTATACCTCTGTAAGGATATAGATCACAGTAGTATTGAAGAGTAATATTCCCCACTCCCTGTGTACTAATGATAATACAAGACCCTGTGCTGTACTGTTCAACTGGACAGTCAGTAATAATGACCAATCTAATGTGAGTTTGGGATTGTGAGGCACCCTGGCACAAGCTGGTTTTTATAGGAAGTTTAAAATACTTACTATCATTCTATCCATCATCTAGCCAAGGCAAAAAAATGACTCTCATAATTAGAAACAGAGCAGCAGAACTACTGCTAAATTTAATCTCTTACTAGGTGCTTCATTGTCATCTCGGAGGAGAACAACAAAGCAAACAGGAAGGTGTTCGGTATCAAGAGTACAGAAAGCAGTTAAGCGGTGCTTTAAAGCCAGCCTTCCAATGGCTGGGGTAGAACTTTCACAAGTGCCAGCATGACATGGAGAAGAATTGCAGGGGGAAGCTGGTGGGACTTCTGTTACCAGGTTGGGTGTGCCTTGAAAAACCTACCTGTACAAGATGCAAATAGGTTTAAAGATTATTGATGGTTGTACAGAAATTACCACCTTTACATCAGAGTATTTTGAAATGGGGGATCTCCCCTGAGAAACCCAGTCTTTGCAGGCTATGGAGATTTTAGCAGTGACTCGTGGGGCATCCCTCTCAGGAATTTTGGTTCTCACAGAGAATCTCGAAGAATCTTCCTGCATGCTGTGGTGTTATTGTTGAAAATTTGCCTTTGCCTGTATTTTAATCTATGCACTGAATAATAATCAGCATGATTAAGGCAGATTTCAATGAAAAGCACAGGACTTTGGAGAGACATGCAGTACTCTAAGCTATGTGGCACAATAAAAGCAGAAAGTCGTGACCGTTCTCAATCACTTGCAAATACGTGGGAGCTGCATGAAAAACTTCAGACATTAAAACTTTTTTCTATAAGAATTCAGAAAAAATGCACAAACTGCGTCCAAGTGTTGGCTAATATTACCAAGTTAGTTTTTCTCTGTGGCTGTTAGCATTAAGAATTCATTTTATGCATCATAATATCTTCCAGAGACACACTAAGTTTTTGAGATAACATCAACATATTCTGATTTGGAGTTGCTCATTGTATTTCATCTGTTTTGCTTAAGTACCCAGGAGTTATTTTGGTATGCCATTTCCAAGTGACTGAATATTAAAGGATATTTATCTTAGTATGTAAAACACCTCATAAGAGATTATACTTGATGTAAACAGTCTCCAACTCCTTTTATGATTATTCACAAAACACCTTAAAAATTCTTTCTAGTTTTGTAGAGGTGTTTTTTTTTTTCTTTTCACCTTGGAAATTGATCTTACTTATTTGTTCTCCAAAGAAAGTAAATTTTTTTGAGAAGATAACAGTTTTTTATATTAAAGCTGTAGTATATCTGAGCTATTGCTGATGTTGATTTATCTTGGGGAATAAATAATAAAAATTTGTTCTGAATTGCTGGAGAAAAAGAATCCTTTAATTCTATTTAAATTGTTTTCGTAGTACATAATCAAAATCTAAAACAAACCTGAAAGTACAAATATTGTCTTTTTTTAGAATGTAGTTTTACACTAAAATGTTATACATTGTTAAGTAGTTATTTTCACTCAAACAAGAATGCAGAGATGTATCTTTCTCCTGGTACACCTACAGCAGCAAGCTGGAAAGCCACAGAATAATTACACAAAAGACAGCTGAAATAATCTTGTAGATAATGCCATCAGAAAGAGGACTGTCTACTACTGTGTAATAAGTATCAGTATACTGTCTCAGAATGACATATAAAGTCTTGATTAATAAATGTAATCAGATTAATTCTCTTAATGCAAAGTATGTGCACTGCCAGCCTGTGACAAAAGTGCACAGATCTGTGGGAACTTGTAGGTCCTTGTGTTTGGCTTGTAATAAATAAAATACATTGCTAGCAAAGTATTGGCAGAAAAATACTTAAGAAAACAAGAATGAAAATTTAGTCTGTTCAGTCAGTTTCTAACAACGTTATTTACAGCCATGTATTCACTGTTTTATTCCATTTTTCTCAGAGTGACACCATCCTGTTGGAGGATGCAACTGAAGTATCACAAGTACTATTGTGGTAATTAGTCATCACATATTTTGGGTAATCAGTGTATCACCGTCTACTACTTCGAAACATTTTCTTCCATCTTTCTTGTAAATATACAAGAAAGCATAACTGTCTTTAAAATTCAATTTTTGCTTGACATGTAGCAATGGAAAGTCATGCCTGACATAAAAATTATTTCCAGTTGTTTCACTGTCTGCACAGTATGCCTGAAATTATGAATTCAGCATTGCATTAGGATTCCAGGATACTTACATGACAAAAGCATTAAGGGACTATTTTAAGTATTAGGTAATCCATGTCAAGTGCTCTTGATATAGAACCATACAATTAGGAAACCAATATGACCTAGTGCTAAACTAGATGTTAACTTTTAGACAAGTTATGGTGACAGGCTCAGCTTTTTACCAAAAAAGTGTATTCAGCTGATCTCTTCTGTTTGTCTTGACAATATATAAGGAAAGCGTAGTTTGGCTTTTTGATTGCCTTACTCCTTGTAATTGAAAGAATAAGCTGGTAAATTTCTCATCTGAGTACTCCCATTTGAGTACTTCTGTCTTTGCATTTTTTTCAATCATCAAACTGGACAGCTCTTTCTTTAGTAGTCATTAAAGTGAAAGATACTTCTCTAAGGTTTAGAGTAGCTGAACTAATAACTTTTCTATGTTAATAGCTTTTCTATGTTAATAGCTACAAAATGAAAGCCCAGTTCAAATTCCTGAGGACAAATGGCTAGCACTACATGGACTTTAAGATGTTAAGCTTTCACTGTGACTGCTAAGTAAGAAACTACAAGCTAATTTTACTAAGAGTTTTGCCAGGCAGTATTTCCAGTCACTTCACATAAGATAACTTGACATCATGACAAGATCAATATGAACAAAATGTTACATGCCTACCCATCCATATATCTCCAACCCACAAAGGCTAAACAGACCTTTTTTCTTTTTTTATCTCATCTGCATGTAAAATCATGGTTAATTTTGTTACTTTAAATGCTGTTTCAGTAAAATGTTAGCATTTTTCTAGCATGGACAATTCAGTAGTGACACTGATGAGCACTAGTATTTTGGAAGGCAAAATGATAGCTAGTGGAGGATATGATTCCTTTACCTATTCCTTTTCAGTCATGCATCAAAAAAGAAGAATGGTCTGTAGAAATATATTTTGTAGTTGTCTTTACCAGTGCTCTACGAAGGGAACATTGTTCAGCCCCATATGGCAGTATTATGCCCATTGTCCTTTGGCGTGACACCTACCTACTAAGGGTCTTCTGCTTCATAGTGAAACTCCTACTAGGTATGTATTCTATTCAGTTGTTGTATAGGCATGTAAGAGAGCCATAGCATGATTTTGGATATCTAAAGGTAATGAGCTGGACGGGTAATGGGAGAAACCTTTTCCTTAAATGATTAAAAACTCTGTTAAGCAATTGCTGTTTTATGGCTGCTTGTCAGAATAACACCAAGGAAGAAGCAAGTAGATAACTACCTCATTCTCAGCTCTTAATAATCTTCTCTGTGGATTTTTAGCAGTTTCCAGGGCAACTAGAAACAGAAATATCTTTTCTGTGAACCAGAGCTTCCCAGAACTCTCCATCTCAAAGTTGTACACATAGTAATTACAGATTTCCCTTCATCACTGTGTTTTCACCCGATTTTTAAAAGATCTGTAACTAAATTTGTCTCATCGGTGGTTTTGAGATTTTCTTCCCTAGAAACATAAAATGGTGTTTTGACTTCTTGAGGAGACTTGGAAAGATACCATAAGCCTTCCCTTCTGAAATGCTAATTATGAACAGCCCGTCTGCCAGAGCTCAGTTTCCATAAAGTATGCAGGAGGGATCCACAATGAAATCGTTGTGGCAGTAGAGAGAAACCTAGTTCACAGCTGTGATTTGAGCAAGGTCTAACATGAGACGTCTCCAGTCTTCAGTGAGACTGTCTTACAGCCAGAGCATGACACCAAGTGAGACAACAGTATGGAACAGAGTGATTTTTTTTCCTCCCTCTCCTGTAGACATAAGACCACGTTTTTATAGAGCATTTGGAAAATAAATGTTTTTATTCTGTATTAATCTGCCCAAAGAAAAGCCATCTGCAGCCATTCTAGCAGAACACAGTTATAGCCACTCAGTTATACCCACTGAGGCAATACTTTTGCCAAAACTGTACGTAAGGTCATTTGCCCCCTAAAGATTGGATACATTGGATACAGCAACTTTTTCCTTACTCGTGTTTTTATGAAGGTCTAGGTTTACAGGAAAACCAGTGTAAATGCGTGCAAAAAATTAAGCAAGCAAAACAGTTATACAAAATCTCTATAGCCTGTTGCAGTCTGCAAGGTCACCTTTTCAAGACTGATGTTCTGCTGTACTGATTTATTATACTAGAGGTACAAAATTTTTAAGTTTGTTTCATAGTACCAACCACTTTTTTGTCCTTGAAGAAACTGGAACGTCAGGCTTGAAGCTATTTCAAATATTTTACTTGTATGTCCTTTCCTACTTTTGACTTTCTGTATGTGACCTTGGCCAAGTCAGCTTCTCTGTGTCTCAACTTTAGAAGTGAAACTATTAAAGTCTTCTTACAGCACATCTTTCTATGAATAGTGGAATAAGAAAATGGAAGAAAGTGGAATAAGAAAATAAACCTCCTAAAGCACGATGAAAGAGAATAATGCAGATATTATACATAGATATATACACATATAATATATACATATATGTACAATACATATATACACATACATATATATTTGAGTTAATTAGTTGCCTCAAATTCTTCAGAGGTTATTTTTAATGGCCAGATGATTCCTTTTTTAAAGTAAAAAGAGTATCTGTAATATGACATTCTCATCTCTCCTTCACTACCATTGGTAACAACTCTCCAAAACAAGCCTATAAATGGGCATCAAGAACATTAAAAAAAAAAATCACACCCTTCTGAAATCTGCTGTCATTTTCCTTCTATCTGTTTACCTGTTGGAAATACCAGGAGACAGGATTCCTACAGTGGTTGTGCTTTGGGATTGCCAGTGGGAATCTTTGTGCACAGCTGCCGGGAACCTGCACAGTAGTGCCAGGGCACATGACCAGGTGGTAATATGAAGTGGTGTTCTTTACCCTAAACAGTGTTGTGTGTGTCGGTGCTGCTGCTCTGTCTACTTGCTGTGTGAGAAGAAATGATCTCACTGAATATTTTGCACTTAGTGTTCTTTTGTTAGAATTGAAAGCAGATTGCCCTTTTCACTGTTTGCAGTGAAATTCACAGTTACAGAGACAGACTGGAAAGCTGACTGGAAGAAGCCTCAGTTAAGGAAATACTGGAAAGCACCAGTTAGGAGAAGGTCTTTTCCCCAGTTGTGTGAGCTGAAGTGTTCATTTGCTGCAAAATGCCAGTTGTTTGGATCACCGTTGTGCTATGCTACAAAAGGGACTTTCTGCCAATGGCACTTGGTTATTTCTGGTTTTATTTCATTCCTAACATTTCTAGAGCTGGAATATGTATCTGGCAATATAATGTACTACCAGGGTACCTGTGGTTTCCCAGGTGCTCTCTGTAGTGTCAGCATGTAGTTAATGTGTAGCCTGAACTCCATCCTGGATTCATCTTCGCTGCTGGCCCATTTCACAGCAATTCTCAGAATGCAGCATGTTCTCACAGATACTAGACACTGTGGAGAGCTCCCACGAACTCTGCTGCACATGCTTGTATGCACAGTGAGGCTCTTTATCCTAAGAATTTGGTCTTTGAAGCTGCAAAGGGCACTAGACAAGCCTGTGGACAATAGGGCTAAAGAGAACAATGGAAGCGGTGCAAGCTGAATGTCTGTGGTATCCATGTGATTCTTAATTACAGGGGTGTAGTTGTGCTTAAAATGGTGGAAAGCTTCTAAGTAAGGTCCAAATATACTTTGCTACACAGCTAACTCACCCAGAAGAGTACAGCCCAAGAAACAACTAACCTGTTTAGCTTTTGCATACCTGTAACATTCTTGGCTGAGCAGCCTTGTGTTCCAGCCTCTTAGAAACATTGGCTAATGCTCTCCTCCTGACTAGGAAGTTACCTTCTGATGAGTGTGAAAACAGTTGTTAAAGAGACAACAAGCAAAAATTCAAAAACATAATAGGGAGTAAGAAAAACATTGACAAAAGATGGGAGACAGCATCTGGACCCGAGTATATGAAGGTGTTTAAAATAGACCCATTCCTCTATCACACTTTCAAAAGAGCATGCAGATCATTCCCGCCAGCTCCCGTCATAACATCGGCTGCAGTGGAACAGAAGTGTTTTGTTGTTCGGGTTTCTTTAACGTAAAATATTTGTTCAATACCAGTATTTCAATCAGTCATAGAAGAAAAGCATCAGAATGCAAAGATCTAATAGTACATCTGGGCATGCTGATGCAATGATAGGAGTTCACTTCAGAAGTCCATCTTGGACTTGGTTTAGGCCCTTATATTTCTGCAATGGGAGGGAGAATGTTTCTGTTTAAAATACTGGATTTCATGCTGTCATAAATACATAAGTGGCATAGTTATGGCAATCTGATTGAATGGAGTAATAAGGATATAATTGGTTCTTTTTGTAAACATTTTTGCAAAAATAGCATTTTCACTTTACCCCTGGCTATTTTATTTTACTATATTGAAGTTTTATTCTAGGCTGAAACCAACTTAAATTCAAATTATAGTGTCTATATTGAATCAGATGAATCAGAACATTGCATGTGGCTTTGTTTTATTAGTTTTCTTGGGAAATAGATTTTAATTATTTTTTCAGTGTTGGAATTACTACTGCTTGTGTTACTTCTGCGTATTTCAAACATTTAAAATACGTATTTTGTTTCAAAAAAAAGTGTGTTTCATTGCTTTTCTGCTAAGGAGACACATGTTAGCAAAACATAAAAGTCAGTTGCACTCCTAATGTTAACTGAAGGTCTGTTTTTTAAAAATCTGTTAAAATTAGCCAACCTCAAATGAGGGGTCATGTCTTTGTCTCCTTACTCTACCTAGTCTTTGGAATGTTTTCTTTTGAGTTTTCTTGTTCTTAGTCAAATTATGATGCACGATTAACTGGTGTAGGATGAGGACCATGATATCATTGTGCAACATGAGTTTCAAAATTATGTTTTGGCCATTTTGTCAAAGGAACAAAACTTGTCCGGAGATGAAGAGATAGATGATGATGATGATGATGATGATGATGATGATGATGATGATGATGATGATGATGATGATGATGAAGAAACAGAAGGAAAAGAAGAAGCAGCAGAAGAAGCAGCAGCAGGACAAGAAGAAACAGAAGGAGAAGAAGCAGAAGGAACAGAAAAAGAAGAGGAAATGGAGGAGAAATATGAAGAAGAGAAACACAGTAAAACACCAGAGGAAGGGAAAAGCAGTAATAGCACAATGGAAACTGTAGAGGTAAAAGCATGTAGTCCTATTAAGTTATTGGTCACTGAAAGAATTTGGTTCTATAACTTACATTAATTTGAATATATGTGTAGCTATCTTGTAAATGCCAAGTTTTTGGTTTTTTTGGGGGGGTAGTAGAGGGAGGTACAGATATGTAGGTGTTAATAGTTAACCATTTTATTTTTTAACAAGTTTGAAAGTAGAGATTTCATTGTTTTGTCTCTCTATAGACAGAAGAGACTACTCAGAAAGAGACCATCATTCAGCAGGGTAAGAATGCAGTTCCTAAGAACTGGACCATTGTGGACATTCTAAAAACAAAGCTTTTCAAAAGATAAAACTTTTCTAAACAATCTCAATTATAAAAATGCTGAACAATAAAGTTATTGTCAGTAGCTGTCAAACAGTTCTTGAGAGGTGATGAAATTTGAGAGGCAAAAAAACCTTTCCTAATTGTTAGTGTTTTGAAAGAAAACAAAACCTTTCCCAGGTATGTATTGAAGGAAGTTCTGCGAGAAGGATTTTCTCTTTGCAGGACTGTATCTTACTTGCTAAAAGCAATTCTAGTTGTGTGGTGACAAAGTAATGGTAATTGTATTATCTCTCAAGGAACTTCTCTAGGTGCCATGTTTCTTTGCTTCAACAGAGAAGCTTGTCAGAAGTTTTTCGTCTCTGTCAACTGACATTTCTTCATTATGTTCACCAACATTATTTTAGGAGAAATTTGGTAGTTATTGAACACAGTTCAGAGATGCTGAAGGCTGCATGTTGCATGTAGTTTTGATGACAGTTCAAGTGAACTGTATATTCCTTCAGAAAAGCTGGGGAGCGTGAAGTTGGGTGCCCTATACGCAAGACAAATCAAAAATACTTCTATTTTAGAAATTCTGGAATAATCTATTTTTCTTTTATACCACACAAATGTGGTATAAAAAAAGTCCACTGCCTTAATACTGAAGAAGCTGTGCCATTTATTTTCAATATTATAATGGAATAGCTTGTCCAGAATGGATGCTTATATATTTTTCCATCACCCAGTGATCTGGTATTTTGATATTAAGCTCTAAATTTATATCATTCCTACAGGGAGTATAGGAAAATTTAAACACAGGAACATCAACTCAGATGGAAAGTTCTTCCTTTCCCAGAATTGTTTCTATGGAATAAAATTCATGGGGAATAATAACTCTTGCCCTAAAAGTCAGCTTTTCCAAATTACAATATGCTTTCAAAATCAGTGTGCAAGACATTGTCTTCTGTCAGCAAGAGGAAAATATGAGTGTCAAGTCAAAACATTTTATATAATGTCACTGCCGTAGTGTTCTGTTCTTGAAAATCTAGCATCTGGAGAATAATACAAGGGCATTATATAGAGAGATTAAAAAAGTAAAAACATTCTTGTCAGGTGGAGCATCAAGTTGAACTGAATATTCTGACTGTTTTTTTTTTTAAGATCTACATTTTATTTATTTATCACTAATTTTTTTCAAAAATAATTGATTTTACTTCAAAAATAATTTCAAGAACAGTTTTTTTTTCCTGCTCTTAACTTGCAAGAATCAGAAGAAAGTTAATATGAAAGTTTATATTATTGTAGAGAAAGAAAGCACTGACAATCCCACTGTGAACAATTCTTCAGAGAACACTGATGACCAAATAACTGGAGGAATCACTGGGAGGAGAAAGGTACGTGGCCTGATTTTTCCTTCTCATTTTTCCAGTGACCGAGAAGGCAGTGGGCAGTTACCAAGCTGAAGCAAATAACCCAGTTTACCTGATCTGCATAAACAAACTGCTGAGGAACCTGTTCCTTCTGCTGAAGATTCGATTTTATTTTGTGATAAAGTAACTTCAAATTGTTGAAATATTTGCTCTATTAAAATAAATCATGGTACTTCTGTCAGTAGAAATAACATAAAGCCCATTATTACCTGTTCATGTATAGCATGCCCGTAAAAGACAGGTTGGTTGTTAATCACATCCAGACTTAGGTGAGGTGAAAGCTTAGGACTTGATTCCTGTGGGACGTTATTTAAAAACATATTCCACCATATTTCTCTCTGAAAGGAGCAGCTGAGCTAGTTGGCCTTTTATCTGTTTCCAGCATGCACTGATGTGTTTAGATATATATATATATATATATATATATGCATGCATGTTGAGGAGTACCTTATGTGAAATTTCTTACATGTTTAGGATCCAAGTGCTTCTGCAGAGACTGGCTGCTGTGTTTCCTGTTGAACAAAGACCTTAAGCACCAGTTAACTTCGAGCACGTGTAGTCTCACTGACATAAACACACATTGTCATTAACTTTAATGGGACTACACACATTTATAATGAAACATATTACGCATTTATTGCTCTTGGGCTTTGCAGATCTGAGTTTATATTTTTGCTCTAGACTCTTGATTGAAAGAAACACAGATAATTTTGCACCAGTTGCAGTATTTTGTACAAACTATACACTGTGTAATTTGACAAAATGCAATCATTTTAACTTCTCTGATTCCTTTGTGTATTTTGACACATTTCAAATATTGCAGCAGAGTGTTTTTTATTAATGTTTTTTAAATAATCATTTTGTTTTGAAAAAATGATTTATTTTACCAAGGAGAAATTTGTGACCTAAATTGACCTTGGTATATACAAAAGGCTTTGTGGTTTTTTTAACCTCGAGTGTCACGGCTAACTGTTTTGGGCATATTTACCTGTTTTTTTACTCCAGTTTTCCCTGTTTAAGCGAAAGACACTGACAAGCCAGAAGAATGTATGTAGCAGAAAGGAAGATAGATCTGGAGAGCCATTACAGAGTGAAAAAGAAAAAGAAAAGGAAGATTTATCTGGTCAAGACAGTAAAGATGAAAACCAGAATCATACATTGGAGAATTCCAGAGAAACTGTGACTGACCAGGACAGAAGGATAAAATCTTCTACTTGTCTATTACTCTAACACTGTTATAATATGTAAGAATGTGACAGTCTTAAAGCACATAGTGCAATTTTTACTTGAAAAAAGTTATGACTCGCTAGAGATGTTGATGGTTGCTTTTTTGATTGATTTGATTGCTGTGATTTTAAACATGCAGACGATTTTCTTGATATTTATTGTTAATTTTAATAGTTGCAATTGATATTCTTGACCGCATCTTGCTGGCGTTCTGTGGCCTTAACTGTTAGTATTGTAAAACAAAATATATTTTTTATGTGAAAAGTTGAATACAGGCATTTCATGGTTTTTGCTAAATAAGTTTATTCTATTTCAGCCTACAGAGTACCACTTTCAGTGTGATACTCTTGCAAAATTATAATTCTTGGTGCAAGATATTTGGTTTAACGAACTAAGTAAGAATATTGAAGTTCGCATTTTAAAGAGGGTACTCAGTGACTAAGAAATACACCTGTCTTTTTTGTTTTGACTTAGAAAAATAGCGATAAAACTTCCAAGTTAACATGTAGGCCGTGGTTGAAGAAGTTGCTTCTGCTTATGTATGTGCCTAATTTCATATATGGCAGTAATTCCACTGGGAACAGTACCTAAGAATGGTGTGAGTATGTAAGCATCCTGCCAAACTGGGACTTGGAGAAACCTTTCATTTCTGAGAGATCCTGAACACCTTCACTCCTGCTGAAATCAGCGTAAGCTGATCATTATGGGCTAAATATTCATGTTTTTCTCAGGCAACTTGGCTTTTCTTCAGATAGAGACCGAGCAGCAGGAGTCATGAATCCCGTTACTGGTATGAATGAGCAGAATGTTCGGGGTTTTTAATTAGTCCAAGAGCCAGAACTGACAAACTGACTATTCTAATTACCAGCATTCCCTCTAAATGACATTTGACTTCTGAAAGTTTAGTCCAGGTGAATAAGAAATGTAACCTTTACCATGATGAATCTGATCTAGGGTCTGTGTTTGCCCCTTACTAAAATATTCTTAGTTTTTAATGAATATACACAAGCTCTAGCGTAAATATAAAATAAAGAATTATTTCTAAACTGAGTACTTCTCAGAATACTTTACAAAGGACAGATGATCTTTGTAGAAAACTTGGGAAAATGCTGTATAATTTCACTGACATATGAACTTATTTTAATATGCTTTTGGCCATGTTTCGCCTTTGGATTATCAGTTTTTCCTGGTTTCAGAGCTGCTTAAAGTTTATATAACAGAAGTGTCTGGAGTAGTTTTTTGACCTAGAAGTTGATTTAGCTGAACACTTTGTCCCTAAAAGTATGGCAGGTGCCCAGATTTCTTTCACAGGGCCTCCTCTGTGCTACAGTAAGCATCATACTAAAAACCTGGATGATTGGGTCATCCTTTGCCAGACATTAAGATCCTTTTGTTTCTGTTATTTTTCTTTGGGCTACTGTTGAGTTCTGCAATGAACCTTACATGAGCTATTATTTTCTGCCAATGTCCTGAATGCACGTGTGGTTTCTGTTCTACTTGGATACTGTTGTGAATAGTAAAGAAGTGGAAAAAGAAAAATAAATAGTGTCCCCATTCATTTAAATAAGCTTTAATTATTTTTTAAGGGGAGATCAATCACAGAAATTGTTCATGTAAGGACAGTTTCTTTTTTTTTAATGTGAACTAATTTAGTGAAAATATTACTTTAAAGTGGGAATTACCCTTAAATCTAATGCTGCAGAAGTTTATGTAATGGATTCTAAACTGCTGTACATCAAAGTAGTTTCAGGGACTTACACATTTATCTGGTCCATACACTTCGCTTAAGAAGAAGCAGGAGCCAATTAATCCATTAAGATGTCTTTTTTACATGTTGTCATGTAAATAAAAAAGATTAAATAAATGAAACAAGTTACATGTATGTGTGTATTAATTTAAAGGCTTTTTTTAACAAGTTCACAAACCTTATGATACAAGTGTAGGGGTTTTATTACTGAAGCCTTTCATCAACTGATGAACAGCAAAAAGTTGTAGAAACATTTATAGTACATTTTTCTCTGTTTTTTCTTACGTTCCCAAAGATAACTCAACTTAAATCCTGATCTCTAGATTTCCCAGCCCTGTCATACCGCTGAGACTGTGCTTTAGAATTGCTGGTTTTCTAAAATGTCACCATCGAACATAACCAGTAGGTGGAGTTTGTGCTCTTCGAAGATGTAACTGCCTCTTCCCATCCAGCCTCTGGAGCCATAAATTTTCCTTTCCCAGTCTCCTGAAAAGCAGTTCAAGATACTCACCCTCTATCAAATTTTCTGACTTAAAATTCCCTGAAAAATTGATGTTTTCTGGCATATCACTTTTGGTTTTAAAGTACTTTGATACCTTGACATGTTTATATAGCGGATTTTTTAAGTTTTAGAGAGAGTATATTTTTAAAAATACAAATAAAATCACGTATTTCTCAATGTGTACATAGATGTTCAGTGGTCAGATTCTGATACATGTAAGTTTACTTATACATGTTTGCTCTACAATAACTGCTATTTGTGCATCTTGTATATATATATATACATGCATACATACAGATACATATATGTGTGTATATATACACATTTACTAAGATATATATATACACACATATATGTATGTATGTGTATGTGTATATGTATATGAAAGATCAAACATGTATACCTGACCTCCTGAAATTTCCATTGCATCCATATATTGACATATGCATGTTTACTGATTGCTGGAAGCACAGGATTCATTTATGCAGCTACCATTCCTATGCACGTTTGTGATGACTGAAGTAGAAACATGCTGTTTAGACAGTATTTGATATACCCAAAGATAATAACAATATATCAAATTAACTTTGTGCAACTTTCTCCTTTTTCTTCCAGGAAATAGTTGTATAATATGCAGACTACATCCAAGCTTTGTCCCCAGGGGAAGATTTTAAGTCATGCTGTTGACATTAGGGTAGTTGAAGTAAATTGAATTAATATCATAAAAGTAAACCACTGCGTGTCCTGATAACTGTGTATACACAAGCTAATCTTACATTACTATTGATAAAATAAGTAGAGGTTCACTTAAAGGTTACTCATGAATAAGACATTAACTTCTCCAGCTTTTGAAGACTGGCTTTTGACATCTAGCATTTTTGACATTTACTTAGTATTTCAGAAATGCTTTCTTGCACACGAAGCCCATTCTGTACTCAATTTCTGTTGAAATTGCTGGCCAGGCTCCTTGCTGACCCAGAAAGGGGTGGTTCTTAAAGCAACATAGTTATTTACTACCACTATGTTACTACCACTGCCCCTACTACTGTCACTACTGTCTACATCTAATACCCCCAGATGAAGGAATAACACTTCACTCAGATTTATGGCATGCACATAGCCAGCATAGTTGATTAGTAACACAGAAGAAAATAAATGTTCCAAAAATACCTAAAATATATTAATTAGAAGTAGAAAGGAAATCTATTTGAGCTACGTATTAAAATCCAATATTGAACTCATTTTAAAATACCCAAATGTTGTGTAGGAAAATAAGAACCATTAGAACCAATAGTCCTTGGACTATTTTCTGGCTTTAAAATATAAATAATCTCTGCATTCCCTTGGAGTGTTTTAAAGAGTTGTATTATTTATATTATTCACTACTTACAGGGGTTTACAACATTTTCACACCCTGTAATATTTAAATCCCTTTAAGAACATAAATAGTGTCCTGGTTAGTGTCCTGATGAGACCACTATTGGTGGTGAGAACTAGAGAAATTAATGCTTTGGTAGTAGGTCTGCTTTGCTCAATATCTCATACTGATGAGCTCTCAAAGTTCACACCTATTTGCTTTCCAAGACTGTGTTAGAATTACATTTTAATCATCCTATATAATTACCAGTTTCTTTTTCAGGACCAGATAGTAATGACTCAACAAAAACACTGCAAAATCTAAATCTGCCTATATTGTTGTTCTTTCATTTGTACTCAAAGAAATCTTTCATTTTTAAGACCACTCTTATTTGACGTTGAAGCAGTTTAGACACAGCCGTTTCCAATCATGCTCATCAAAAACTGAAGACATGCTAACAATTAGAATTTCAAGAAATGTTAACAGCTTTAAAAAAAATAAAAATACAGAGGTTTTGTTCTTTGTATATCAATTAAATGTTAAACCATGTATCTGATGGTACACCACATATTATTGCTAAAAATATTTATGCATCACGCAGTATCTAAGAATGCGATGTTGTCTTCTCCAAAAAATTTGTTTTGCTGGCTTCTTAAGACACTCTTTCAGTAGGACACATGCACTGCACCAGATGGAAGGGTGAAAAGTCAGCTGGTGTTCTCAAAGACTTGTTATGTATGTATACTGTGTATATGCTATGTATGTGCCTGACCCAGACTTCCCTACTGAAATTTTCCACAGCAAGGTTATTGGTAGTGGAAAGATTGAGAGAAAGTTAGTCTAGCCATCTCCTTTATGCCATTGCTGGAAGGGAGAGCATGAGGCCACCATGAACTAGGAAGACCCAAGGAGACTTCTTCACATCACTGATGTAGGGAGCACATAAGTGCTCAGGGATGCAACACACAGACAGAGTGGGATGTCAACAGGGACCAGCATCCTAGCAAAGTTCATATGCAACAGGCTGACATCCAGAGGGAAAAATCTGGCTCTAGGAGCTGGCAGTTACAAGCAGCTGGAAGGAGGGTCTGAAAACAGCAAACACTGAGCAACAAAGAAGTATTTCTAACTCTTGCTGCCACTAAACATCATAAAAAAGTCATTCATAGACTTCAAGAATTGTAAGAATTGTACAGAAGAATTGCAATTTTTTAGTAGTATTATTTTAGGACTGCTTCTACTTCTGCAGAAAGTTACACGAGTAACTTTTTAAGTATCAGAGCATTCTCGTTCAGTAAGGCTATTCACTGGGCTAAAAGCACTGTGTAGTTTGGATTGGGCCCCAGTTTGTCATCCTCTTATTATGACTAATAAAATCTTAGTGGGGGTTTCCAAACCTTAATTATACACAGCTGGGTTGTTGGGTTAATTTTATTTTCCTTATCATTCTTGTACTGTTTGGAGAAAAATTATTAGATTGTTAAACATTATTAAAAATTATACTTTAATGAATTTCTCTCCTCCATCTAAAGCTGCATGTGGTGGTTTAACGCACTCAGCTAGCAGCAAACACTGCACAGCCGCTCACTCACACTCCCCCCTCCCAAGGATGGGGGAGAAAATTAAAGAGGTAAAGGGAAAAGAGACTTGTTGGTTGAGGTAAGAAGAATTTCATATCTAAACTTCAATAAAATGGAAAATAATAATGATAATAATAATAGTAATATATACAAATATACAAATGATACATAGTGATACTGCCCCCCACCTGATGACCCAGGCTCAGCCCATTCCCAGCTAATGATCCCAGAGCAGGGAGAGTCCTGAAATCGCAATCACAGAAAAGAGATAAGAGCCTGAGAGACTGCAAGCCAACTGAGAGAGCAAGAGACAACCCAAGGAAGAAGGAGATGACCCAGAGAGAGCAGCAGCCCAGAAGGAGAGAGAGAGAGCGCTTCCAGACAGAGCCTCATCTATATACTGGGCATGGAATATACCGTTGGCCAACTTGGATCTTAATCCTAAACCTAAGGTCAAACCCTAGGCTAGTAATTGGGGCTGTGCTCCCCCCCAGCTTCTCCTGCCCCTGCAGACACTGGCACGGCAAAGAAGCTGAAAAGTCCTTGACTGTCCTGGCAGCAACTATAAACATCAGTATGTCATCAGCCTTCTCCTCAGCACAAATCGAAAACATGGCCTCACACTAGCTACTATGGAGAAAGTTAACTCTGTCCCACCTGAAACCAGGACATTGTATTTTTATTATCACTGTAACCATAGTCAAGTTACAGCTATTCTGGTATAGAGTAATAAAATGATAGTTCTGAACTGCTATTAAAAAAGTATGAAAGAGAAATTATGTGTTTCAATTAACTCATTTGCATAATAAGAATATATCTTTAAGTCTCCAACAGCACTTAACTTTGTTATTGTTTATTCAACTAAGACATTCTCACACACTTTAATCCTGTACTGTTCCTTAATTTCAGTTTTGAAAGTTTTCTTTATTTAATCTGGGACTGCATTTCATTTACCTCTGGACAGTCAAAACTTGTGAAACTTCAATGAAAAGCACACTGGTTATTTCTTGTGCAATGCCAAGAGTGCCTGGAACTCCAAATAACCACAAGCTTAAATATTTGGAACTTTTTCTATGAAAATTGAAAGCTGAACTGTGAAGAAAAAAATACAGGAGAATGCTTTCAAATTCAATAAATGTGACACTTGTTTAATACATTCCTAGCAATAAATGTGACATTTGATTAATACATTCCTAGTTCCAAATGCTTTCTCCTATTAAAATGTCCCTTAAGAAAACTACTTGACAAAAATCTTATTGGTATTACAAATTCAAAATTATCTTTAAATATGTCTTGAACTTGTCTTTTATGCCCCAATCTTCTGGATGGTTTTACGTAGCTGCCATTCTACCAAAGCCGTACAATAAGGTTTACATTGCACAGAGAAACTCCACAGCCAACTTGCATCTGAATGAATGCACACCTCAGTACTGGCGTGTTTACAAGGTTAATTTCAAGCAGTCCATGAAGGATACATAAACACTGCTAATTATGCTTGCACTTGTACTTGCATCTGAATTTGAACTGTAACTTGCAGACTGTAAACTCTTAAATCTCTTGCCTTTCTCAGGGCAGTGAGAACACTCTTGAGACTTGGATGCTAGAGGAAAACCAGCATCCCAGGTGAGCTCACGCACCATGCACATACTAAGCTTTGAAGAAACCCATGCAGTTGACAGCCAAGATGTCGTAAAAAACAGCCTGAAAATACCCGTGGTTAAGCTGTTTGAACAGATGGTATTGCATGTACGCACAAAACACAAAAGGAGTTTAAAAACTAATTGATTACAGTGATTCCAATGGGATGCACGCTTGTGTTAACTTGTGCACCACAGCAGCAGTTAACTTATTGCACCTACTACTGACGACTTGGCTTCTCACACGGAGAGGCTAACCAGACAGCGAGGATTTGTCACCACCACCAAGTTTTGTACTGTGGCAATGCAGTTTTAGACGGTTAGGAAAGGCCACCCCAGAGAGGGGCTGTGAGCTCTATGGCTTGGATGTTGGGACAGCTGATGGAGAAGCTGTAGCTGCATTAAGACTTGGGCTGGCAGCAGCTTCTCGTATAATGCTGACATACTAGTATCGACCTTGTATTCTTAGGAAGAATGTCTAAATGAAGGAATGAAGGCCAGTGTTTTGGAAATGGGCAGCTAAAAGGACATACACAAAGAGAATACAAGAGATACCTGACCCATTGTTGTGGCTTTGTGTGGTGGGTTTTTTGGTAGCAGGGGAGGGGCTGCAGTGATGGCTCCTGTAAGTAACTGCTGAAGGTTCCCTTGGCTTCAAGTCTGTTCTGGTAGCAGGGGAGGGGCTACCAAGATGGCCGTTCTGAGAAACTGCTGGAAGTTTCCTCAGCTCCAAACTGGACCCACCTGTGGCCAAGGCCAAGTCAGCCAGTGCCCCTGACAACAACATATTGTAGTTGCCTGCCTGCCCAGCCCCAGCCTGTGCATGGAGCCCTGGCCCAGCGGACCCAGCACAGCCCCCTGCCTTGGGGGCAAGAGTTTCTCAGGAGCCAGCAAAAGAACCTGCAGCAGAAAGAAGAGCCAGACGTGAGAGAGACAACTATGCAGACATGAAGACAGAGGAGAGGGAGGAGGTGCTGGAGCAGAGATTCCCCTGCAGCCTGTGGAGGACCCCATGCTGGAGCAGGTGTCTGAGCCTGAAGGAGGCAATGACTCTGTGGAAGGGATGCATGCTGAAGCAGTTTGCAGAGAACTGCAGCCCATGGAAAGGACTCATGTTGGAGTAGTTTTTGAAGCACTCTCCCGTGGGAGGGACCCTATGCTGGAGCAGGGAAGACTGTGAGGAGCTCTCCCCTGAGAAGGAAGGAGCAGCAGAGACAACATGGACTGACCACAACATCCATCCCCTGCCCCCTGCGCCATGGTCGGGGAGAAGGTAGAGAAATCGGGAACAAAGCCCTGGGAAGAAGGGAGGGGTGGAGGAGAGGTGCCTTTTTAAGGTGGAATTCTCTTTCTCATTATCTGATTCTAGTTTTGATTGTTAACAGATTAAATTGTTTTTTGTGTTTTCCCAAGTTGATTCATTTCTTGTCCATTAATATAAGTGGTGAGTGAACCCTCCCTGTCCTTGCCTCAGCCCATGAGGGTTTTTACCTGTTGTTCTGTTCATTCTCCTACCTATCCCACCAGAGGGGAGGAGAGAGCAAGAGGCTGCGTGGTGCTTATTGCCAGGTGGCCGTAAAACCACAACACCCATTAAGATCCATTTCAGGTACTTCTACTGTTCCAGCACATTTGAGTGCTGAACTTTTACGAAAGCCTTGCAGCACAGATAAACAGCAGAGATTATCACTATTTATTACAGATTTCTAACATTTTAGTTTAATCTTTTCTATGATGTCTGTGCCAATAACAATAGCCTACAGCACTAGTTTCTCCTTATTTTCTTCTTTCCAACAGAGTAATGTTTGTCTTTTTTAATCTCTCCTCACACAGAAATCTAATCTTTCCTTAGGCTGTTAAACGGTAATGGCTCAGATGATACTACTGTAGGTTTTGTTACTTTTTTTTTTAATCAAGGTAATCAAAACTGAATATCAAAGGCTAGCATACTCAACCTGCACTGGGCAGAACATGATCACCTTGCAGAAGAGTTGGTGCTGAGGTCCCAGCGCCTACCCACACCCATCTGGGTATTTTACTTGAGAGGAGCTCCAGCCTGGCCCCATGGGTGCAGGAGGTGCCATCACTGTGGGGCATGTTTCAGTCTTGGATGCCAAAAATAGTGGATTTAAGAAGGAAGGCATACTTCAGTGGCACTCCTGATCCAAATGAAAACTCCAATGAGAAGAAAACGTTTTGGAGAAAGTTCCCAAACAGCATCCACCCAGCTTTTTATTCTCATTACCAGCAAGATCCCATTTCTTTCTTAGGCCACCTCGGTATAGCCAGCCTCAGAGGTTGGCAAAATTGTCACCTTTTCTGTTTCCAAACTAACATTTCCCCTTGAGATGACTATCCTCCCTCTGCAAATTGGTGTCCCTTGTTTTTAAAGAAATAGTCCTTTTCTTACTAGATAGCATTTCCCTATTTGTCTGTGCTTTGCTGCAAATAGTGCAGCACATGGGTGAGACCCTAGGAACTCCCTTGAGATCTCTCCCTCCTTACTGTGCCTGCATGCAAACCCTTCACAGGCAGCACACCAGCTGGGGCCACTGCTTTCCTGCACCTTCAATAGGTTATAATGCCCATTAGATGCTACACCTAATGGTGGAAAGTGTGGAGAAAAAAAAAAAAATCCAAGTCTAGCTGTAGTCAAGCTGCAGGGTTCAGAGATCTCAAATTTTAATCAAAAGCATTGGAACATTTGATGCTCTGCCTGAAGCCCTTGCTTCTGTAGGCTAGGAGCGATTGGGGAATTTGCTTTCATCTGGAAGGCAGAAAAAAAAGCCTCTAGTCTTTGTGGTTATGGAAGAAAGCCTGAAAATGTGACCTTGCAACACCCTAGCAGCTCCAAAAGTTAATGGGAAATGTGAAGACTTAAAACTTCTTCTTAATCTCATGACTTGAGGATCTGACTCATGATTTTTGAACATTTAAGGCTGGCCATCTGCAAATTGCTGAGCAACCAAAGCAGTTCATCTTGAAATGTACAGTCCATTTCCCTGCACTGCTGCCTGCAAAACTCTCCAGGCCGGTGCCAGCAGTCACTGCCACTCTGGATGGGACATGAGTCGGTGGCCACACACCTTCCCTGCCTGGTCCCAGGTGGCCAGAGGAGGGACAGGAGCGAGCACAGCTCTGCTCTGCTCTGCCTGCCCATCACGCCTTTGCTCAAGTGGAGCCCCATAACGGGCACAGGCGAGGGCGCAGCTACGGTTGGTTCCCTCCCAGCCTGGGCTCGCAGGCCCTGGCTGAGGCCGGGTCGGCGCTGAAGGTCAAGGCACACGGCAGCGGGTGGGGGACCTCAGGCCATGCACCAGGGCGAGGGTCCCCGCACCTCTCCAGGCCAGGGCACTACTGGGCTGTTCCCAGCGGCCACGTTGGAGGGAGGGAGGAGCCCTCCGGGGAGCAACGCGGGGCACACCCACGCCGGAGCCCCGGGTGTAAGGGGACAGCGCGTCCCTGCCGAACACCCGAGCCCCTTCCCGCCCGCGGCCGCTGCCGGTTCCAGCGGGAGGCGAGGCGGGGCGGGACGGGACGGGCGGCCTGACTCGGCGGTGGCGGGAGGTGGAGGAGGAGGAGTCTCCGGCAGCGCCCGGGAACCCGCTCGGAGAATGTCTCCGTCCCACTCCTCCTCCGCCTGCCCCTTTGCCGCGCAGCCCTCAGCCGGGAAGGGCCGCTGCCGCCGCCACCGCGCAGCATGGGGAACTGCTGGCTGCGCCTCGCCGCGCTGCTCGCCCTGGGTGCCTGCCCCAGCCTGGCGTACGAGGGTAGGGAAGGGAAGGAAGGGGGCGGCGGGGGCCGGGAAGCCCCCGCGGCGGGGCAGCATCTGGCGGGGAGCGGGGAGCCCGGAGCGCGGCGGCGGAGCCGTCTCTTCCCGCCGGGCAGGGGCGCGCTGCCCGCCCGCCGCCGCGCTTCGGTCCGGGGCGGCGGAGGGGCGCTGCGGTGCCCTGGGTAGCCCCGGGGGGGGTGTCCGGCCGGAGAGGCGTGGGGGAAGGGTGGGCCCTTTGCTGCTCGCTCCCCGCCCGGAACGCTTTGTCTCGTCCTTGCCTTGGCTCGTCCCGGGACGGCCGAGGGCTTAGGCGAAGGCTCATCCTCCGTTTAGAGCCCAGGGTTATTGGGCGCGATTAGAACTTCGCTGAGTGGTGGGTTTAAACCTACGGAGTGCAGGTTGGTGGGAGCCCATCGCTTTTTCACATTGGGCATGACATTTGCATCAGCATGCCCTTATCCTGGCAAACTTGCAGAGGGGACTGAGAAAGGAGAAGACACCCGCTCAAAGCTGCTTCAGTAGGATAGAGACTCGGCCTTGTCCTTCAGTGTAAAGGGGGGGTGGAGGGAGGGGAGTATGTGTCTGATCTGCCAGACCTGGCTCCGCGACTCTGGCACTTAACAAGTCTTTTGGCAGTTTCTGTTGCCCATGTGTGACTACACATGCAGAATGCTAACCTCGGTTCTCTGTGTGAAAAATGAAGGGGTAAATCTGGCTGGGTTCTTCCACTTCTAAGAATTAAAAAAGTGTGTGTTTATGCCGTTTCACTTCTAATTATTTGCATTTGTTGTAGCAAAATTAGAAATAAGCTCACATTCAGGCCCATTTCCAGAGCAAAAGGAAATCAGCTCTGCCTGTTCTTTTAAAGCAGCTGCAATTTGTCAGATTAAACACTGCTGACTTGGCGGACATTGCAAGTAAAGCCAGTGTAAACTGGCATGCTGTGGTGGTATAACAGGTGTAGGCAATGACAATTTGTGGCCAGAACAGAGCCTTCAAAGTGGATATTGCTTCGAACTGAGGTGCGCTGCTGTGGGTTGACAATGAAAAGAGGCAATGAACAGGTGAGAAAGGTGGCTAATACAGTTCACAGCTGTGCTTGTGGAGGACCTCCATTTCTTGATGATGCCTGGTTTTTTTTTGTATCTAGGAGCCATCCCCACTTAAGCTGTAGTTCTGCCCATGCATAAAATGGCATAATGATGGTATTTGTGAGTTGAAGTTAGCTTTTCTTGTTTTTGCTGGCGTGCTTCAGGTGGCTTCTTTCCAACACGAAAGATGCTGGAACACACATTTATGTTCTTTCTTCACAAAACACTAAGGTATTGGACACATCAGTTGCTAAATCAACAAAGACAACAGAAGTTTCTGTCCTGGCATTTCTCTGAGGAGTGTTGTACTGCCAAACTCTCTTTATTTTCTTAGGAAGATGACTGGATGCTTTACTTTGCGGTTCATGTGAATGTTAGTCTTCAATTAGTTTGCAGAGGATGCTAATATCCTGTCCTCCTCTTTCTTCCTAAAAGGCCAAATGTAACTACTCCAATCTCAGAAATCCACTTTTTGCATGTAATCTCCAAGCTGTCTCCACAATAGTGTTCTTGTTTCAGCTTTCACTCATTTGGAAGTCCAATGTTCCTCTTAGGCTTACTGTCAAAGGCTCCAAAGAGCTTAAATTATCAGCAGCTCTATTTGTAAACCCTAATATAAAGTTAGGGTTCAGTTTCTTTTGGTTGTTTCTTTTCTAATAGAGAAAAAGTGATACTCTTTTGAATCTTTGTTCTCAATATGAATTCTAGTGAAACTGTAAATATGTATTTTCTTTAATGGTACTGTGTCAGTATGTAACTGTGTACATTAGTACAGGATGCCATTAAGTAAACTAAAATAGACTTCTTCAAAAAATCTCCATAGGATACGTGTGTGTGAATACAGATTACACATGCACATACTTCAGTGAACTGTTACAAGGAAGCTGATGCTTGACTATTTTGTAGACAAAGCCGATCTATTTTGGATTAATACAAAATGCTTATTTTCAGTAGTAGATTGTTACCTAAGCATCAGAAATGGTCTGATCAGTTCTTGAATTCAGTGGTAACACTGAAGTTTTTATTGTAGAACAGTTGTGCTCCATAACCGGAAGACTATGGTGAACACCACACTAAATAGAAATAATTGACATGCTGTAAACAGAGTTCTGTGATCAATATTTGATGGTTGGCAGTAAAAATCGAGACAGTATTCTATCTATGAAAATGTAATTGAATTAACTATCTTCTTGGCATTAGGAAGGCGATTGAAAAATACCCAAATACTTAAAATTCTTAAAATACTTGAAATCACTTGAAGCAGCTGCTGTATTACCTGTAAGGATGCCTGTGGTCTCTTTGTGTTATGTCACTCAAAGCCTGCGATGCAGTGACAGTGCAGTGACGAAATCTCTCTGATGGCACCACTTGGAGAAAGTGTTTGCTCTCCAAGAAAGTTTTAGAGGTGCACCTTTTGGAAGTTAAAACAAGCTTAAAACTTTTTCCCTGAGGACTAAAGAGAGGGCAAGAGGACCTTTGATCTCTTTAGTGACTCTTTCTCATCAGGTTCTTCTACTTTTCCCCAGGGCTCTTCCCAGCTCTTCTTTTCTGGTTTTCCGAGCTGTGGGAAAACAGTGTAAGTGCTTACCGTGTTGGGCTTGGGCACAGGACTGTTGACCATCCAGTAGTGCCAGAGGAGGGTACAGCTGTACATACATAAATATATATATATACACACGGAAATTGTTTGTTCAGTGTTGCCAAGTGGCACTGCATGGTGTAAGACTGTTATGCTTGTGTCTTTACACTTCTAGTAGTCAGATGAAAGGAAAAGCTAATTATGACAAAATTAATGGGAAATGGTTATACTGCATTAAAAAGGAAACTGCACATTGGAGTAGGATGTTGGTGTGAAGGGACCATGAACCTCGAGAGAGATGCCTTTAAAATCACTTAAAGACTATGTAATGCTATAGAATTATTTTCAAAACCTGTAGGAGAATAAAGTAAATAAAAACAATATATACAGTGGTATGCTTGTAAACATATGTGTATATTTGGATTAAATATGAGTAGATGGAGGTCTGGTTGTAATAAAGGTAGCTCTTCTCAAAGTTGCACTGTAGAGCAATGGGTGAATCTGTGGCTGAGACTTCTCAGTGCTGAAGCTGTTCAGAGAGGGCGGGGTCCTTGCCCAATTGAATTTATACTGTAAATAGACAAAGGATAGGAGGACAAAACTGAAGGAAGATTGCTTAGGGTGATATGGCAGGCTTAAAAAAAATATGACATTGCAATTAATGTCTTGATTCCCACTTATAGCTCCTATCCATCAGACCAAGCTGCAAAAGGATCAAGAAACAGTCTCCAGGCCCCTGAGCAGCTGGTGTTCTGCATTGCCAAGGGTGGGGCCCATTGTGTTAGCTGAGCCTTTTGTTGTTGGTTTTTTGGGGTTTTTTTGTTGTGTGTGGTTTTGTTTTTGTTTTTTTTTAAATCTTGCTGCCTGCCTGTTAATCTTAGGTGACAATTTGTGTAGAAGTATTTGTAGGATCCTCTTGTGTTCTTGGTTCTGTGTGTGCTGGTCCCCTGAAGCTGAAGGTGCTGATGATGAGCTCGTGGTGGATGCAGACGTGGGTGTTGTGCATGCTGGCTAAGCACAGACCAGAAAGGCAGTGGCCACCCTCAAATCGCTTGCAGTCCAAGTACAAGACAAAAACTAGCACATCAGTACAAGCAGATAAGTATGTCCTATGGCACAGCTTTATCCAAAGCACTGTGCTTTGGATGGGTTGGCTTCTAAATAAACTCCAGTTAGCTGGATGACTGCATATGAATGTGAAAGACTTACAGTGGCAGAGAAGCCTAATAGAAATGACATTCTCAAGTGACCTCAAATGCAACAGATATGTTGCTTGTATGCGTCAGTAATGTTAACTCATCCTTTGACTTTGCTTTCATTTTTTCTCATGTGAAGTGGACCATCTTCATGAGCTGTAGTAATTCCCTACTGAAAACTCCTTATGGCTTTAAGTGTTATTAAAGTACTACATTTCTTTCTGAGTGGTCCTTAAGTAATCAGGTCGTCACATCCTTTGTGGTTGGGCTGCTCAGACTGCTCACAGTTCAGCAGCACCTGGGGACCTCAGTGCAACCGAAATCTCCAGGGTGAGATCACACAAATGAAGAGTGTACTCACACACACATCTGTAAAGACACAGATGATGCATCGTGTGTTCTTGCTTTTTTTGACTCCTTGTTGGAATTTCTTGCAATTTGGTTACTTCACGCAGGCCATCTTGGAGGGGTCACTGTACAAATTGCTGAGGCACTAACTGGGTTCTCTGGTAGCTTATAAGGTGTGTAAAGATATACTTAAATGTTTAGGTGCTAATGTAATAGTCCTAACTCTTGAGACCTGTGCTGTGCTGCCATACCTGAGATTTAAGGTAGTGTAAGGGTCTCAAGACCATCTTTGTTGGGAGAAACTATTTCCAAGGGATGTGTTCCCTGCCCCCAAGTGTCATTGTTTGGAGAGCAATGAAGAGTCAAACACCAACACTCCTATCCCTCCATACCTCCACCCTCATCACACTGCTAATCTTTTGTTTGAGAAGCTTATCACTAATCTAATACTTCATGAAATTGTAATGTATACTGTGTTGTAATACAGACTGTAATTTGATATTGTTAGTCTTTGTGTCTTTCATGGTACTTCTGTGAAGCTTCTGAAAGCACAAATGTTTTTTTTCCCCAGCTAGGTTAACAAATTACATATTTCTCTAAATACTTGGCTAATTTTTTTGCTTCTGAAATGGTTGTGTTTCTGTTGGGTTTATTTATTCACTGTTTCAAATTATTTTATAATAGTTAAAGACTACACTGTGTTGGGTATCATCTGTTTCACAGGGCATTCGCTTAAATTTTTTATTGCGGTAAATGAACAGCTCAGCATACAGGACATTGCTGGTTGGCCGGCAGTTCTCTGACACTGGTTCCAAATATTGATTGTATTTAAAGGAGCACTGTTAAGGCTGTTCAGAATGAAAATTTATGCTGCAGTACCTGGAAAGTGGCTCCAAAATATAGGTTTTACCTTCAGTGATTCTGATCTTTCGTTTAACTTGAAATAGCCACTTAAGATCTCTGCCAGAGCTTGAAACGACTTCAGCTTGTCATTTGGCATATCTTTACATCAAGAGAGACAAGATTTTTATACTTCTTGAGAGACACATGGACATAAATCAGTTTCCTCAAGTTAATAAATACGAGAAGCTCAGCTTTGCCAATGTCTTCCTTTGTTTTGCCTGAACAATCTTGACAAGATTTTTTTTGTGCTTGAGGAAATAAATGGTGTTTTTGCTGTGTACATAACGCACAGAAATGTGGAAGAAGTAGTTACATGGAGAGTAAAGCTCTGTCAAGTGCAACATCAGGATGATAAGAAATCCTTCCCCCACCCACCATTACCTCTAACTAGCATTTCTTGGCAGCTGCAGGGATTTTTCCTGGGAGAAATGTCTGAAATTACATCCCCCTCTTCAGTTCTGTGAAGATGGAGGGAGAGTGCATTAAGCATGGGAACGCATTAAGAGACCGCTACCAACATGCCAAAGTGAGTCTTTCAAAGTGCCTTGGTGCTGTTAAAATGAAGCCATTCTGCTAGAAGACTTATTTGAGGAGAAAGTGTTGCTCATGGGTTTTTGCTTGTTTCCTAAACAGAAGTTGCTGGACTGGCTGGGCTGCAGTTCCACAGTTTGGCGGGCTGGCCTTCATCACCAGTTCCTGATTTTTATTTTTAGTGCTATTTTTGTGTTTTCTTCCCTAGCACTTAGCAGATGCTATGTTGGAAAAACACCTACTTTGCGTTCCTTTGTATCCTTCTCAGCAGCATCTCTTTTTTTGGTGACTTTTCGGGAGGTGTGCTTTCCCTCCAGAAAACATGAGACAACTGTACCCTGGTTTTGCCCTTCAGGGTGAGCTCCTTGTTCTCTCCCCGGCTGTCCTGGGCTTCTTTCTACCTGTCTTTGCTGCCTGACTCCTGGCGAGTGAGACCTTGGGCAGGATCCCTTGTCTTGATCCCTGTTTGTTCAGGTGCTAATACAGTAGGGCCCGGATCTGGGCCCTGGCCAGAGCTCCCAGGCATGTCTGCAGTACAGGAGAGATTTCCAGAATGGCTTTCTCCCAAACCTACTCTTGTTCCTGTTTTGCATTGCTGGAAACATCCCCTCTTCTCTCACACGGGCGGCAGTTTTCAACTCTTTGCTGCTCTCCTGCTTGTGTTTTTTAACTTGGCTGTTGACTTTGAGGCAGGCTGCCCAGCTTTCTCGACAGCCCTGGGGTGTGAGTAACGTGGTGGCTTCATGGGTGATCTTGTCGCAAGTTGCTCCAAGTCTCTGGCGAGAGGGAAGCCTGCTGGTGAGGCCAAATCGGGATGTGGCTCTCATAAATTTACTAGAATGCCTTCCTTTACCTTCTTACTTCACACCAGTGAAGTAAGCAACAAGGGTGGGACCCATATCACTGCTTTAGATGGTGCTGTCTCTTTCAGCTGGCCTTCTGGGGGTCTTCATGGCCCTGGTTTCAGCTGCTGAACGTGAGCTCAGTAGTTGAGAGAGCTGCCGTCCCCTCCCGGCAGCGTACTAGGCGAATTACCTGCTGGGAGAGGGAAACACCCCCCAGTCATACCGGAGCACTGAGCCTCTGCCAGCCTGTGCAGCTCAAACTGGGGGCAGCTGGGTGTTTTTGGCAAAGGTTTTTGCCATTTGAGCAGATATAGTTTGTATGACTTCACGTGGTATTGAGGCACTGGAACAGGTTGCCCAGAGAAGCTGTGGATGCCCCGTCCCTGGAGGTGTTCAAGGCCAGGCTGGATGAGGCTTTGAGCAACCTGCTCTAGTGGGAGGTGTGGGCCTCCCATGGCAGGTCTAGTGGGCCCCATGGCCAGGGGGCTGGAACTAGATGATCTCTGAGGTCCTTCCCAGCCCTGACCATTCCATGATTCTATGATTCATGCTTTTTTTGCTTACTTGATGAAAATATGTCTTCATCTGAGGACAGGTGACATCAGTGGGGTTTAGGTGAGAAGATGTGAGAAAACAAGTTTTGCGCAACGTGTAAAGCTTAAAAGGAAATGAGAATGCTCGAAATGGTGCATGTTCTGGGTTGATCTTATGAGGCACTAGTTTTCAAGGGGGGAAAAAAACCCATAACCAAAATGTGTAAGATCCATATAATAAAGATTCTTGGTTGCATTCATTTGTTTGAAACTAGTGAGTAAATATCTGTGTATGTGTATATATGTCTTTGATTTGTAAAGTCTTTGAATTGTGACATGCAGCTGTGTCCTTCAGGGAGACACAGAATAAACTTCTGCAGCTTTGCAGGAAAATATGTAACATTTTATGCTACTGCTGTCTTTTGCTCCGGATCTGTCAGTGGATAAAAATATACATGTGTGAGAATACTCCACATATGCAATTTGGATGATTTAGAAGCTTGTGTTATAAGGAAAGTTTGTTTTGAGGACTCTGAAATTACTGTGGTGCTGTTAAAGAAAGAAGCCCTTTTTTTCCAGTTGTGTAGAATTCAAAATTTGTCACAAGTCCGAACAGACAGTTTGGGTTTTTTTACAATTTGAGCAGCGTGATTGAAGACATCTGATTTTATTCTTCCCTAGTTCTTGCCCTCTTGTTCTTTTCAGGAAATACCATTGCAGTTTATGGTACTGGGTTTAGCCATGTTGTAGATATATCTGCTAAGAATAGCATTGCAGTTTGAAAGTAGTCGTGTATTCAGGCTTCACCGGCAGTGACTTGTCATGCTGCCTGGTATACCCAAAGCCTACACTTAACCAGTGTGGGCTGGCAACATGAGTCACTTAGCAAAGTCTGTCTCTTTTTTTTGCTGTACGGTGAGAGTTTTAACTTACTATCGTCTGTGGTCCATCCTCGTGTCCATCAGAGGTCTTTCATTAGGCTTCCTGACACTGGCTGGCCAGATGAGGGGAGATGCTGCTTCCATCTCCTGCTTCAGAGTTAAGAGCCTATGCTAGTTACAGGTATCTTTAGAGTTTTCAATTTGTGGGAATGCACTTAAAAATAATGACTTGATTTGATTCTGCCCATCTTGAGTCTGTCCATTGTGTCTCTGTAGTTATACTGTGCCACTTTTAAGTTAATTGTGACATTAAGAGAGCTGGTTAGCCTGTGTCTGCATCCTCTTTGTGAAATGGTTTATCTGCTGTCTGCCAGGAGAGAGCCCTTGGAGAGCTTTGACTGACAAACATTTCATTCAGTGCATCATATTAAGTAAAACCATATGGGTGTGTTTAGCTATGGAACTGCTACAGGTTGCTCTTGGATCTCTTTGAAACCGAAAAGGGGGTGACCTGTGCCTGGTGGTGGTTCTGGGCATGCGTGTGCAGTCTCCTGGCTAGTCTTTCTGTTGCCCTCGTTACTCCTTCAGTTACAGCTTCTGGCTGCGTTTCCAGTTCTGTAGATACCAGGAGCCACATTTGAGTTTCTCATTAGTACTAGACTCTTATCCTAAACGGGTAGGAAATGTGTTTGTGAGAAACGGGAGATAACCGTAACTGTAAACATCTGTAACTGTAAACTTCACCTTTAAGGAAACTTCCAATCAAATGCATCAAATTGTGAGTAGTTCTGTAGTAAGGGAAGGCAACTCTTGTATAAATGCCAGCAGTTCTGTTGGTGTATCACCAATACCTTTTTTTCCTTTCTGCCAGCACACTGGCAGCTTGCAGTGGTTAACTGGCTGAGAGCTTGTTGCCTTTTCAGAAAATACAAACACCTGAATTGGGTTTTGACTGTTTTTGAGAGAAGTGCTTCTAGTTGGGAATTCTGTGCCTCTCTCCAACTGAATGTCAAGCCTGAGACTATTAAATGGTATCTTTAGATGACTCCAAGGCATTTTAGACCTCTTAGCTACCAGTAACAGCACAGGATGTCATCCTTTTGCAGTATTTTTGTCTTCCAGTTTGTTTAGGGAAATCTTTAATGCATAGCATGCTTATAAAATGGCTCGGACATTTTAGCTATAACATACATTAAAAACCACATACACTGTGTGTGCAATAAAAGACAACTTCAAACTTATCAGAAAGATAACATGATTGATTTATGTCTGTCTGATTTCCCTGTTGGAAGAGTTTGCCAAAATAGATCAGTCCAAAGGAATTGCAAATAAGCCCTCCGTTTGAGTTATAAAATATTTCCACATTTGTAAGCCCCTCACAAGAACAATGGGTTTTGATTTATTTGCCATTGAAGAATGTTGTTTCTAAAGCACAGCCCTGGTCTCTCTTTACTCTTCTGCTTTTAGCAAAAATATTCCTTAATGCACAAAGACGATGAGTGGGGAGGAGTAAAGAAAAAATGCATATTGTAGTACGTGACACATGAGAATAAATTAATATATTATAAATAATTTTTGTGATGTACAGCCCGGTGGTTCTCAGGGTTCCAGTTCACAGAAGCTGCGCTCTCCAAAATGTTCTCGGGCTTTCTTGGGTGAAGACACTGTAATAAGCGGGACTGACAAATGGCAACAGAAGTGCGGGAAGATATTAATAAGACCGCATGGCTGCATAGATGAGTGATTGCACAATTTAAGTAAACTTTAACTGAAAAGCCCCGTGCACCAGTACCGTTCAACAAACTGCACGCTCTTCTAAGACATTGTGAGAGCTGATGAAGCAATTTATGGTTTAGATTATATTTGCTCAAAACAGTTCTTGTAAAACCATCCTGTTTAATTCCTAGTTACTCCTAGTTTCTGCTCTGGAAGGAGCTGTGAGGAATCCCTGCCATCGCCGTGAGATGCTCTGTGTGTCTGCGAGCAGGGGTGGAGGAAGGCTTGGCTGTTGCTCCACGGCATACAGCAGTTTACAAGTTTGTACAGGATTGCGTCTCTTTTGGGCTTTTAGTTATCAGCCACCTGTGATGAGAGTGCTCCACCCCCTTAACAAGCTCCTGAAAATTTCAGAAGGCTGGAGCATGTTTACGTTGGGGAGCTGGCTGATAGACTGATCCTGCTGACAGCTTCTTGCCAAGGCAATGGGTTGTTGAGGGATGGCTGAAATGACATGTAATATAGCTGTTTTTTCCCAGAAAAAGATTTCCGTTCTCAGAACGGGCTGGGTGAGGGAGTTGGAACCAGGGAGCTTATTGTCACATCTTGGAGGTTGCCCTTGGCCTGATTTCTTTGTGGCAAATATTGACTTGTCTCAGGCTGCTGTTGAACTGATGCCCTTGCAAATAAGAGATGCTGAAGAGCCTGTCTGCTGCAGAGGAACAGTGGTGAGAGGCAAATGACAGGATGAGCTGCCCTGTACAGCTATTTAACCCTTTGTCTTCTGCTAGGCATTCATGCTGAATGTAACATTCAGTTTTCATTGATGTAAAAAGGCCAGCACAGGACTATATATAAACAGTGGGGGAGGAATGCTGATTGTCTTTTGCATATAAGACACACCACACTATAGAACAGACTGTACAGTATGTTTCCAATTCTGTATCATGGTAAAATTCCATAAGAAAGAAGATAATGAAAATAAATCAACAAAACTCAGAAGCAGGTTTGTAGCTGTGGTTATTATTTGGTCTGTCTGCAGTGGAAATCCACATCAAACCTTTCACGATTTTTAATGACACAGGGTCAGATTTGCAAATGGAAGGTGAGAGCACTAAATCAAGGAACCTGAGCATTTGATTTCTTGTTTTTGTTTTGGTGGTCCAAATCATTAAGGCTTTTCCCAAAAGCTGTATAGGCTCCCCAGCTGAAGAGATAATATTTTTTCTTCCTGAGATACACAGAAAACTGCAGAGTTGATATTTGTTGATTATTTAAAAAAAGGTCGGGGGGGAGGCGGCTTTCACATTTCTCATTTCTGTATAGAAGACTGCAGAGTTAGGGCTGTCCTGGTGCTTTGAGGACTGGCAGCAGGACTGAGACCTCCCCTAGAAGCCCAGACACAGGGATCAGAGCTGGGACAGGGACTGTGTCCCACTGCAGGGACAGGGTGGCTCCCAGGCCAAGCCAGGGGCCCCGGTAGGCTGGTAGGGTTGGAGCTGGTGGGGGAGAGATATGTCTCACATGTTTGACCTCCAGCTGGATTTTGGGTTAAATTCCACATTATTGACAGTGTATTAATTTTTAGTAACGATTTAACCTATGGTTTAATTTTCTGTGAGGATTATTACTAGCTTAGTACTTTTTGTGTGGATGATTAATTTGTTTTTTTTTCCCCGGTGCGTTTGACATGCTCCCCTTTTTCACCCGTATCTCCAGCCTGTATGACAAATTTGTGGGTTGTCACTCTGCCTTTGCTGGCAAGCCCTGAAATCTCATGAGACAGTGTTTCAGACTTTAATGCTTCTGTGAAGAGGAAACAGTGAGAAATATGATAGCATCCCTGTCCTGTCTTTATGGGACAGAACAACTTATCTTTCCTGTATGTCCCCAGTTTCTTTCAGTAGCGTAATATTATGACACTCAAAAGAAACTTGATGTGACAAGAATGCAAATGAACCCATAAATGTTACTTTAAAATGTCTGTTCTGCTTCAAGTTTGGAGGGTTCTTTCTGAGATCCTCTAGTTACTCTAGGATGTTTATGAAACTTGAGCAATTTTTTGGTGCTGAACTCTCTTTGGCTACTAAAATTCATAGAACTGGCTATTAAGGGACTATATCCCAATTAAGTGACCGCTGACCATGGTAATTTCCAGCTGTCTGCCAGCTTGCTTACTGGAGTTGGTCGTTCCTGACAGGTGTTGTTCATCAGTGCTAGACATCGGCCTCCTCTTAATGTGGTGAAAGGGAACCAGAGCACAGCCATTCGGAGGTAACGTAGTGATTTCATACTTTCCTGCTTAACCATGCTGTTTCCCAGCACGCTCTGTTCTGATGCCAGGAGGCTGGGGCTGAGCTGGTTGTTGTTGAAGGCACGGCACAGCCCCTGCAAGAAGTGTTTCCAGGAGCTGCAGGAGACAGGGCATCAGCCTTTTTTCTGGGTACTACGGTGCTGACCACAGCCTCTCAGTATCTGCTCTTGGCCATGCAGGATGGGAAGGATGGGGAAAAGGAAAAGGGATGCTACTGGAGATTTGGTAATGGTGTGATGAGAGAGAGAGGTAGGCACATGTGGTTGCTGTCTCTGCTGCCCTGCACTTGCTGGGGATGCGCTTCTGGTTTCTGCTTCCCCGGGTCACTGGCTGCCTGTCTGGGTGGTGCGGTGGGGCTCTGCTGAAGCTGGGACCCGGTTATCAAGGGAGAAGGAGAAGCCCTCAGCATTTACTGCAAGAACTAAGAAAAACCATGTTTCCATTCTGTCTTCAAGCTCATACCTTTTAAAAAACCTGCAGGTTGGCCATGTGCATGTTCCTCTTCTCTCCAAAAAGCTTTCTTTTAGGGTCCCACTTCAGGTGCTTCAGTCTCCTCTGCCGTTTCTGGTGGTGGTAGTGGATTTTCACTGCACTTTTCCCTCTCCTGAAGGAGCAGGATGTAGTTCTGGAAACATGGCCTCAGTGAGTTAACAACTTAAACTAAATTAATGATTATATTGGTATTGCCAGGTTTCTCTTTACCTTAAACCAGTATTTAGGGTTCCAAAGACTGACAAAATTCAATTATATGGTGGTTTATTTTTATTTACTTTCTAGTTTGGGGCATTCGAAGTTTCTGAGGGTTGTCTTTGGCGGTTTGGCTATGTATGTATATTCTAATATAAAGCTAATGCTTCTCACAAATAATGTAATTTCAGTAAATATAATTTAAAAGAATCACCCAAAGATCAAAGTCTATTGTATGAAAAGCCATCAATACAGCATATTTTTTTAATACTCTTGTGACTTTTGTCATATGCATGTATCATTAGTGAAACTGGGGCTGTAAGCTAATAGCCTTACAAATGACCTTGGTAACCACTCTTTGAGGAGGAAGCTTGTTTACCCTCTTGTTTTTAATGGAAGTGAGAACTTGGAGAATATCCTTCCCATTGGGAGTTGCCACTGACATGAATATTAATAAAAAATGAGTAAGGGTTTGGAGGAGTATCTCATGTTCCTTTAAAGTCTTAATCAGCATCGTTTTATGCTGGCTTTAGCAAAGAACTTTTGAATCTGCCTTTGGATATGATTAACTTTCATTATTTTGAACAAAATGAGCACACTAGTTCTCATCAGTTGGTTTATACAACTTCTGTGCTTTTGGCTGTGGCTGTGAACTCCATATTAAATACTGTTTCCTTTGAGGCTGTTTTTAGTACTAGTCTTCAGAAATAAATTAAATTCCTACCTTCTGAATCTTGGCAGCAGTTGTTTACTTTTTCCTTCTATTGATTAGTTTGCTGTTAAATTTTTGAGTCACTCTGCACCTCTTTTTTTTTTTAAGTTCTACCTGTTTTTCTGCTGGTTTTGCTCAGTTTTTGACCTGCTGACTGGCCTACATGGTTCTGAGTTGTTCCTTCAGCTCTTCTTCCCTAGTGTGTTGCCTGCTTTTTCTCCTTCATTGTATGCTTGCAAAGCACTAGTAAAGCATGGGTAGTCCTGAAGCCCTTAGAAGTCTCTATTTTTCTTCAAAGAAGGGCTTCCAGTATTAATACCAACAGCCCTTAGTACTTTCATCTGTTTGCAGGTGTCATGGATAAAATAACAAATTTTCTAGAGCAGGGGCTTTGTAAAACAATGTTTATTCTTCTAGTTTCTCTAGAAGGAAGCTGCTCACATGGAAGTGAGATGTAAAGCATGCTGTGACGACTTCTCCTGGACTGCAGTTGTATTTATTCATAAGAAGTTAACTAGTGAGAAAATGCAAGCTGACAAGTTGAAACTAACTTGAGAAGAAGTCTTGCTTGAGCCAGTTGAGGATAATGAGCCACAACAAAAGATATATATATATAAATAAAATATATATATATATATCATTTTTTTTAGGTGGTGACTTAATAAGAGAAAGTAAGGAAAAGCTGGGCAGGGGAGAAGTCCTGAAGAGAGCTTGCTGCGAGCATAGTTTACATACACAATTCTGTGTCACTTCTGACACTGTGTGAGTCCAGTTACTAAAGAGCAAGAGGAGATCATTGTCAGTAGCTTCACATTTTTCCGATCCCTTTCTGATTTCTAGGAACTTGTTGGAGAGTTTCCTATGGATTACAGGCAGTTCCTGATGCTAGTTTTCAAGTGTAGGTATAGTGTTTGATACTTAAAGCTGAGATTTTTTTTTTTCCTAGGGAGCCTTTCTTTTAGTCTCCTCATAAAAATCTGCAAAATATTTTCAAAATGGCAGAGCTTCAGAAATAACACGACTCAAGGATAAAGAGGGGAAAGCAGTGTATCTGGTGCTGTAGTATTAAAAGTTAAAAACTGAGATGTGCCAGTTTCCAGTGTCAGCATTTAAAAAAAAAAATAAAAACTACAATTTCTTCCATCTGTCACCAATTCAGAATAGATCAGGATTAGTTTTCAGTCTCTTCCTTTGGAAAGTTATCCCAAAGTCTACTGGAACTTGTCATTAAGGACCCTTTCAGCTAAAATGTTCTTTACTTAATTAACCAGTTTCTAGTAGTTCTACCTCTTTTAGTTACCAGTAGTAATACCTCTTTTCAGACCCTTACTGGCCTTCTCTAGATGGCCTCCTGTTTTTCTGCCTTTTTAATCTGTTCCTAAAGTGTAGGCCTACATTAAAGAACCTGTAATATCTTAATATAAGGGGAAAAAAAGCATATCGAAGTATGTTCATAGGAATTAATTATCTGGATCTTAATAGACAACAGTCTTATCTGCTAGTGGTAGCATTTGTGTGCCTCTTCAGAGTCTCAGTTTGCTTTTCCATCTTGCAGCCTTCTAGTGCATCTAATGATGCAGCTGCCCACAATGCGCCCACTCCTCTCATCCTTTCCTCATTGAAGAAGCCTCTGAAGCATCTTGTTTATGGAGGGTTTTATGTGTAATTCAGGCTTGACTTGTTATAAACTCAGTTTCCGTAAATTTTGTGAGAGAAGTATAAAAAAAAAAACCCCAAACAATTGCTTCTGCTTAGCATAGAAGGTAGCAATGGCCTGTGAGAGCCCTTTGTGCTAGAAGAGTTTGTGCCACAGGCGGAGGTTGATCCTCAGGATCCGCTGTGCTGATGGAGGTGTGCCCTGCCATCAGGGATGGAAGCCACTGAAGCATCAAAGTGTGTTTGTCTGAACAGGGTTGAATCCCAGTGCCTGAGGTAGTCTTTCACCCTTTCAGGGAGTCTGGAGGCAGACCAGTGGGTCAGTGTAGTTGCTGCATGAGGGTGGCTGTTGTATATCTGGTTTCCTGGAGGTCTCTAGCCATCCTAGCTCTTAGGACACTCTGATGAGACCAGGTATGCACAGCTGAATGATGCTGTCAGCAGAGCTGTATTGCTTGCTTTTAGTGGGGTGAAAGCTCTCAAGGTCCCTGACAGCCCATCATTTATTTCCTCATGACTCCAAATTCACAGATCAGTTTGATTTTTAGGAAACATAACCATCAGCAAAACAGCTTTGGAAATGGAGCACGTCTGCACACTGGTCACCTGTGTGTCAAGGGGTTCATGCAGTCTCCAAAGCCCTGGCAGAAGAGGAGGGGCTGCTCGCAAGATGGAGATGGGCAATTCACAGCTCAGGTTGCTAAACCACTGTCGAGAAAAGGGCCAAATACATGTCAGCAATAGAAGTGTGGTGTGAAGCCAGCCTGGAAAACAGCGGGCAGGTAGAGATGTGCTGCACGGTTATAAAATAGTCGGAATTTCCTTAATTGCCAGGAACTTTGTGCTTAGGTAGATCAGGCTATTGTCATCCCATCTGAGCAGTAACAGAGCTGTGACTAATTTGAGATGAGCTGGTGTCTGCCAGGATGGGACAGAGTCTGGGTTTAGCTGTAGACAAGTATTGCTGGTGGACGATGCTGTGTGAGAGCAGTGAAGAAATGAGTAGCACTTACAGATGTCCGGACCACAGGCAATGTGCAGACAGCCTTTGCAGAGCCTCTTGTAGTTTGGCAGGCACAGCGTGCTAATTCTTCTATATCAAGAGATGTCTGTATTTTCCACGCACAACTCAGCTCCCCCCTTCCCCCTCCCTCCCCATAGCTGCTGTAAATGGTGAATGCTTTGCTTTCCTGATATGCTTAACCTCTGCCTTGGACCATGTATGCACTCAGAGTAGCAAATGTTACTATGGAGCATGCAGCTCTGGTAGTTGTGTTCTGCATAGATGTAATGCTGTGTGTTTACTCTCCATAAGCCTGTAGATTAAAGAATGTACGTTTTGTTCAGCTGATGTGGTTTACATTATCCTGTTCCTGACACTTTTTGTTCTGTCTTTGGTAACAGTCTGTGGTACTGTGAGTGTTCCTGATCATGAGGAGAGATGTTGCCTTTAGTTTTTTAGCATTATTTATTGAAGAATTCCTTAAGCAAAAATCAAACTTTTGAGTTCCTCATGGCCTGAACAAAGGAAACTTTTTTGTCCAGCCACCTCCCTCTTGATCTTTTGGCATAACAATCTGCCATTCCAAATATTTAGAGACTTCTTTTATTCGCCTGTCTTTTGAGGAGGTTATATTTTGTTTTGCTGGATTTCAGGTTATTACAAAATCCTCATCAGAGGGAGCCCTTTAAAAGGGAGGACAGATGCTCTTGGGCCTTCTCTTGCCAGTTTGAAGAATCATGGAATCTAACCTCTTCCTCGTTCTTGGCACCTATATATTTAAATGTTTGATTTGGCAATGAGTCCAAAAAAAAACCCAAACCTCGCATTTCATGAGAGCACTGTTCATATATGTAATGTTCAGACTTTTCCCTTTGAGACGAGAATTAGGATTCTGGAAATGCCTTATTTGTTTTCATTAAATATAAGAACACAATTTTCATGAAGGATATTAACTTTTTGCAGCTTCAAGTGAGTAGTATTGAGAAAAAAAATACCCAAAGCCTTTGATCATTTGATGTGTGTATACTGCAGGCAGTATTTGAATAGAGTGCTGCTCCCAACACTTAACACTGGATTATAGTAAAAGCAAATGCATTTGCAATGGAGCAAGATATCTGGGAATAGCCTACAACTGCATTGAGGTTCCTGGATTATATACATGTGTTGTCAAAGGTGTTTGCAGTCTGTCGTTAAGTCTGCCCGTTTTTCCCTTGGCTGCAACTGTCTTACAGGACTTCTGCCTGTGTTGAGTCAGAGCCACTTGAAAAACTTCCACTTTTATGGCCAGTCTGGAGAGGGAAAAATAAACAGAAATCAGTGGTGGAAAGTGTTTTGCTTTGGATTTGTTTTATCTATGATATCTACATGTGTACGTAAGAGGAAGCAGGCTTGAATTGTATTTGACGGAGCTTTTCTGGACTAACATGAACTTCCAGGTCCATGCAGTTTCCATCCCACTGCAGATTTTGGTGAGAGTAAACTGCACAGGCATGGCTTGCCTACTTATAGGTACATGATTTCATTGAAATGAATGAGACACCATATGCCAGTAGTAGTGTTTTCTTTGTCACACAGTATTTGTCAGCACATGAAGCTAGTTTTATTTTGTAAAGCCATAGTTTTCTCAACGTGTAACTGATCTGCTTCAAAACACCTTTATGGCTTGGTGTCAGCTGCAGTTTCTTAGTTTCATTGGGTCACAGATTGCAAGGGAGGAAGGAAGAGATTATATTTTGGGAAAAGAACGTGTGCCTGCATTTTCCTAATCAGATTTGTGATTTTTGTGTAATTGTATGGTTTTATTCCATAAAGCATAAACTCCTGCTGGCATGCAAACTTCAGACATCTCTGACCTCTTTTGAACTTGCTGATTCTGAAGCTTTCTGTTTTGCATTTCAGTTGTGCTTTGATTATTATGACTTTGAAAGAGCTGTGCTTCGATGGAATCTCATAAGAGGCATCTCTCTTGAAGGAAGTTCAAACCTGTGCTTTAAAACATGGTGTTTGCATCTTAATCAATACTGAGACACAGAGAGTTAATCTGGGTATATAGCCCTGAGGGGATCTTCTTAGTATGGGATTACTTTCTGTGCCTGAAAGACCTTACACCTGGAAAGAATGGAAGCACAACAGTGGCATGGAGCTTGAGGTTGTGCATGGAAGCTCAAATCTGTGCTATCTATGTGTGTGTTTCCACAAATACAGGGAGGGAAGTTTCTAGACATCTCTGGAAGTTAACCATCTGGGCTACAAAACTGCACACAGGATTATTAACTTGGTCTGAATGAGTGAGCTGTGTTTGGATTCAGGGACATGCCATGACTGTCTTGGTATCCTCTACTCAGTTCAGCACAACTCTTGCCCAACACAAGATTCTTGGGTTTCTGTGCTTTAACTTGCTTTCCTGTGAATTGCAAACAGTTGGAACTACTGATTTGAGTCAAGCAGGAGTCTGAAAAGTGGTGGGGTGTTTTGAGGAAAGAGGAGGGCAGATGATATCTTTTGAGTTGCTACGCATGTTGAAGACTCCTTAATATGAGCAGTTGCCATAAGATTCGATTCTTTACATTTAAACATGTTCTTTAATACAGTTGCATTTCTATCTCAACCCACCTGTAGGAAGGTTCAAGGCAAATCAGTATCTCTGGCTGTTTGTTACTCAATTTTGCTGACTCTTCCTCTGCTATTTGTTCCATTTTGATTTCTGTAACAAAATATTTTTTATAAGTCTTATAGACCAGGTGCAACAGAACACCTGAGTGTGCAGGCAGCTTTTAAACAAATACTGAAATCCCACTGAAGCCAATGGTATTTAAGCATGAGCTTTGCAGAACTGGGGCGTGATGTTCAACCAGTAAAGAATGAGATGAAAAACCTGATTTTCCATTTTTACTACCATCTTAAAATGAGTGCAAGTATTTTTACACACAAAATAAAGCCCTCTAATGTGAAGGTCATGACCATTATTGGTGCCTTTTCTGCCTCTTCATGTACATCTTCCAGACTTCTGAGGTCTTAGTGTGACCTAGCCCTGCTGTACTGCAAGAAGCTCTACACAGTCTGCGGCACATAAAGCTAAGTTTTTTTAATTCATATATTTGATATGGCTTCAGGTACTGTAGAACGTAAAACTCTGAGGCAAAACATTGGAGGAACTAAATCCAGATGTTATAGACTTACTAGTGGAAACTGGTCATGCTCTTCTTACACATGCTTAAACTAATTCGCTGTTTGAAAATGGAAGAAACTCTTAAGCCCTCTCTTCTGTTTTGAAGGATAGATCGCATGTGGAATGAGCCTTTACTTTCTTCCCTGTATCAAGAGTAGCCAGTGCCTGCAGACCAGAGAAGATGCCATCTAAGCTCATTTAACTCACATTGTTTCTCTATGTGCAACACACAGTGTTATTACAACTGTTTTTTGGTTTGTTTGTGGTTTTTTTTTTACTGTTTTCCTTTTGGTTATTCTATGAAATTTGCCATGCAGCTGAAACTGGAAATTGGAAATTATCACTGTATTTTTCATTATGGTTTTTTTCTGTTCTTGATTTCCCAGCAATGTTCAAAAAATTGGAAATGCAGTGATCTTTTCTGAAATATGCACTTAAGTAAGTTGGAGCTATATTTAAGACTTCAAGATTCAGTAGAGCATAAACTGGAACAGTTGACTTCTGCTGCTGATTTTTATGGTAGTGTGGTAGCTTGACCTTGGCTGGATGCCAGGTGCCCACCAAAGGTGCTCTGTCACTCCCTTCCACAGCTGGACAGGGGAAAAGAAAATTATGATGAAAGGCTCATGGCTCAGGATAAGGACAGGGAGAGATCACTCAGCAATTACCACCACGGGCAAAACGGAATTGACTCAGGGCAGTTAATTTTATTTATTACCAATCAAATCAGTGTAGGGTAATGAGAAATAAAACCAAATCTTAAAAATACCTTCACCCCACCCTTCCCTTCTTCCCGGGCTCAACTTCACTACCAATTTCTCTACCTCTTCCCAGCCGGTGGCACAGGGGGATGGGGAATGGAGGTTGTGGTCAGTTCATCACATGTTGTCTCTGCTGCTCCTTCCTCCTCAGGGGAGGGCTCCTCACAATCCTCCCCTGTTCCAGTGTAGGGTCCCTCCCATGGGAGACAGTCCTCCACAACTTTTCCAGCGTGAGTCCTTCCCACAGGCTGCAGTTCTTCACAGGCTGCTCCAGTGTTGGTCCCCTTCCACGGGTGCAGTCCTTCAGGCACAGACTGCTCCAGCGTGGGTCCCCCTCTCTTCAGGGACCACAGATCCTGCCAGGAGCCCGCTTCAATGTGGGCTTTCTATGGGGTCACAGCCTCCTTTGGGCACCCACCTGCTCTGGTTTGGGGTCCTCCAGGGGCTGCAGGTGTGTCTCTGCTCCCCCGTTACCCCCCATGGCTGCAGGGGCACAGCTGCCTCACCATGGGCTGCACCAGGGGCTGCAGGGGAACCTGTGCTCCGGCACCTGGAGCACCTCCTGCCCTCCTTCTGCACTGGCCTTGGTGTCTGCAGGGCTGTTTCCCTCGCATATTCTCACTCCTCTCTCTGGCTGCTGTTTTCACAGCAGGTTTTTTTTCCCCGTCTTAAATATGTTATCCCAGAGGTGCTGTCACCATTGCTGATGGGCTCGGCCGTGTCCAGTGGCAGGTATGTCTTGGAGCCAGCTGGCATTGCCTCTGTCAGACATGGGGGGAAGCTTCTGGCAGCTTCTCACAGAAGCCACCCCTGTAGCACCCCCCCCCCCCCAACTTCCAAACCTTGCCATGCAACCCAATACAAGTATGTACCTCAATTTTAGGTTATCAACTCTCGGCAAAAAAGCATGAAAAAGAGAAAAAGGCTTAAGCAGCTCAGCAGTATAAATTGACAAAATAGTATTGCGTAAAAAATCAGAGCTTTTATTAATGTATTCTGCAGGACTGTAAGTATAGTAGATATTAAACTCTTCAGTCTGCCTGGTGCTAAACTAGGGAGGAGAGCACTGCTGTTTAGAAAAAAACCACTTACTGCAGGCTAAGTCCTGTAGCCCTGTGTACTACAGTGCATGAACTTGTCCTGTCTCGGGACATTAAACTGTAAAAAGCTTCCCATTGGTTTCATAAACTATATAGTTGTCTAGAGCTTATTTTCAGTTGATCCAACTCAAAAAGCATTAAGAAATTCCCATGTCGGTCATGGGAAAAACAATTATAAAGGATTTATAAGACAATAGGATGTTAAATGTTGTTCGTGTACACACCTGCATATGCAGTGCCTGCCTTGGTCTTGTGTTCTTGTGCCTTGATTCTGCCAGCAGACCCGCATGGGTAAACCTTTGCAAAGGGAAAGAAGTCCTGTGTGTGTGACCCTCAGTTTGCCCATGTGCAATCACTCACATAACCAGG
Organism: Pterocles orientalis; assembly: GCA_011057875.1. Classification (NCBI taxonomy): domain Eukaryota; kingdom Metazoa; phylum Chordata; class Aves; order Pterocliformes; family Pteroclidae; genus Pterocles; species Pterocles orientalis. The sequence continues at coordinate 66,305 of WKFP01013944.1, forward strand.
GGCATCAAACAGTGAAGCACCAGAGGCCTTGTTCCCTTTGCCAGTGACCCTGGTGAAGATCTTACAGTGAATAACTCTGCTAAGGTTTATGTGCAGTTGCAGGCTTTAGTGTTGTGTTTCTCACTTACTGCTGCTTTTTCCTTTCAACTTTTTTTTTTTAAAGAAACTTCTGAGTCTTCTACTGGTATTGATTTTTGTTTTGTGCATTTTTATTATTATTTTAAACCTTGCCTTGCTAATGCTTGTCAGAACTAAATGATCCAGTGAGAAAATGCCTCGTTTCAGGTTGGAAAAGGTGCAAGATTTTTTGTTATTTGTAGGATCAAGATGGCTAAGCAATTATTGATAACTCTTCTGGTTCTGGAGACCTTTGAGTTGGTGAGGCAGAATGGAAAGTTTGTTTTCCAATTAAAGGTTAATACCATGTAGTATCTGAAGTGTTTTATTGTGAAGGTTTTCGCTGCTATGGGCTGAATTGGTGTGCCTGAAGAGTGTGGTGAAGTTTGGGATCTTGTTGTCTGGAATAGTGTCTTTCTATGTGCTGAGGGATCTGTGATGCAGAGGAGTAAAATACTTAAGAAAGTCAGGTTATGAGCAAAACTGAGGGACAGCAGACATCCTCTTAAAACTTCCTCTGCAGTCTAATAGCCATTTGTCTTTTTTCTGTGGCCCAGCAAACACCAACAAATTGGTTGTCACTTTTGTGTAGCAATCAAAGTTCTTTTCTCTCAAAGCTTTTGCAGACTTACTAACAAACAGGCGAAGGGGAAGACGATCAGACCCTAGAAATATAGGAGGTATGTTGCTCAACGCCTGTTTGGCTGTGTGTTTTTAATTTATCTATCTTGTATTGTGTGCAAATGTGAACATGTCATTGTAATCAGTGCTTATTCATGAATGTAGCTGCATGCTCTGTTTCCTTCCCTTCCTTTTTCAGCTGATTGAGGCTCCTGGCCAGGAGAGCAAATGCTGGGCTGTAAGTGTGGAAATGGAGCCGTTGAGAGAAACTGGGAATAGCAGTTCCCACTGGGTGTAGGTTGCAGTACTAAAGCAGCTTTAATCAGATGCTTGATGTTGAATGTAAACATATGTAATCAATTTTGAGTGGGTTTAGGGTTAAATAAATAGTCTCCTTGAGGCTGGTGAGACCACTTCAGGAGGTGCTTGAGTGTTTTGCTGAATGACAATTGACTTGACTACTGGCACCAGGACACTTGGAATGGATTTGGCAACCACAAAACACAGGCAAAACTGATCCTGAGATGGTCTGAGCTAGGTTTTGCACAAATGGGTAACTGTTGCCTGAGTGTCCCATGTGCTTGCCAGTTTGAACACTAAAGTAAATATGTATGTGTTCTCTTTATAATTAATTCTCTTTGTACAAAGATTTTTACTTTGTCAGAAGGCTTACCAGCTTACTGACGTAGCTTCTCCTGCCCTGTCTGGCAGTCATATCCCTGGATTTATTCATTTGGCACAGACTGTTGGGTTTGTGATGACAGGCACCTCTACGTGTTTTGTACTAGGTTGTGTGTAGTTTCATTAAAAGTTTATGCCCTAATGTATGTAAAGTGAAAGCTTTCCTATGCATCCCTTGGTCATAAAAATGTAGTGATTATTTTGTGAATGGAGAAATCTTTTTTCCTAACATAAAGACAATAGCCTGAGTCCATAGATTAATTTTATAATAGATTATTCTTGAAATGAAAGTGTTATTTCACGTGGTTTTTTGTTGTCTGCCAGAACAAAATCCACAGCTGTTTTTTGCAGGAACCTGCTATACCCTGAACTGTGATGTGGGACATGGACAAAGCAGCTTTTTGTTCTTGTCATTCTTCCTCAAGTACCCAGGTTTTGTACTGTGATAATTTTAGCACTTCAAATGCAGAACAATGCTTTGTTCTTACGTGGCTTGGTAGCTAATTTTGAACATATGCGTAGTGGAAATACTTTGTTTTGTGGCTGAGAAAATGAAGATGAAATGGCAGTTTGCTCAGCATCGCTTACGGGATGGCACCAGGCTGGGCCTCGTGTCTGCTGGGACAGAAGCCATCTGCCAAAGCGGGGCAGTGTTGCTAGGGGGCTGCTGTGTAACACGGCCACACGTGCCTGGCACAGGATGGACGGGTCTTGTCAGAGCAATGCGGGTGAATACCGAGAGAGATGGGGGAGAGTGCCAGGTCCAGGCAGGCTTGAAGAAGGGTGCATGGAGACAGGAGAAAACCCGGCGCCTCTGGGTGAGGCGGTGCTGCAGTGCCGAGGTAAGTGGCATGGTGGTGTGGATACACATGTCCAGAGCCAGCCCAGCTCTTCAGGAACAGCCCTCGGGGTTGGGTCGGTTCTTCATGGGCACAGTCCAGGGCTGGTGGGCGATACCCAAACTGCCCTTGGCGCCCCAGCTTGCGCAGGCTCTGCCGTCCCCACTGAGGCTGGTGTCGGCTGCTTGGCTCTCTGTGAAAAGAAGCTGCGGAAAAGGGGGAACGAGACCTTCCCAGGGGAGTGTGAAGATGACCACCCGTCCTGTGGCTCCTCAAGCCAGGACTTTTGTGGTTGTTATCAGTAACAAAGCTGTTTGTTAGGAAACAAACCCAGCTTTCTTCTCATTTTGAGGCAGAAAATGAGCTGGAAATGAGAGATGTCTAACTCCAAGAGCAGTGAAGTAACTCTTTCAGGACAATTTTTGTTAGAAGACCTCATCTAAGGAAAGGTGAATGCGTAACACTTCACGTAGCTCTAATATTTACTGATATTTAAATGCTAAAGTCACTGCACAGTAAAACTTGGACAATTAAGAATAAAAACACTGACTTAACAGTTTTATAACCCTCAAACTGATTAATTAGCTAAGAGTATCCCAATTTCTGACAGAATAATTGATGCTTAGAGAGGTATGAATTTACATATCAAGGTCTCGGCAAAGCCCTCCGGGATCACAGCTTGCTCCTTATGTTATACAGCCAGACTTCAAGTGCAACAGAGTTTAATGTTTTTATGTCAAGAAGTTTTTCAGATGTCAGTGTTTAGGCATCAAAAATTAAACCACAGCAACAAAAATTAAAAAAACAGAGAGAAATGGCTCCCGAGTGATAGGAAGCCTGCTCTGTATAGAGCCCTTGATTTCATAGGAGAAGCTGTTTGGAAGTTCACTTCATGAGGTCCCAGCTCAAAGCCTTCTGAAAATTGATAGAAGGATGAACAGTGACAACAGCAGGCTTTGAATCAGGTGGAAGATGATTTGTGGTTTCTGCTACTTCTGTTGTAGATGTGAACACATTTCTCTTGATTTTTCACATGCAGGAGAATGGTTCATATAGCTGTAGTATTGGTGCAAGATTTTGGTCTGACGTGGAGTGCACACATCTCCCACTTCCCTGAGGTTCCTGGAAGGTGCTGCTGCGTGCTGCAGGCTGGTTACAGGTCCTGGGCACTAGTGCCCGGTGTGCAAATAATGCGGTGAGAAGGGTCACGGGAGATACGAGTCTCTTCTTCAGGCAGGCCAAACCCTTGTGAGCAGTGCTGCGGCTGATGCTGTGGAGGGCATTGCCCTTCTGTAGGTGGACCCTGTGCACTAAAGCTACTCATGGAGCAGCTGCAGATCCGTGGGCTGGGTTTCTCTCCTGGGTTTTGCTGAGGTTTGTAAAGTAAGAAGTTTCCCTGGTTTCTTGGCAGTTTATTTTCTTTCTTATAATAATGAAGTCTGTTGACAGATGCTGACAGTAATTTTGGAGAGACAAACATTGTTTTGGTAGCTCTTTTATCCTTATGCTGTACCATCCTAGCCATTAATGCCTGATTTGATTTCTGCAGAAAATTGTGTGCTTCACACATGAAATTCATAGCTTATTGAGGTGCCTAAATTAATTAATTTAACCTAACTTTAAGCAGCAGCTTGTACAGACCATGGTCTCAGACCTCAACGA
>WKFP01013944.1:70244-87688 GCA_011057875.1 Pterocles orientalis
GTATCACATTGCATCTTTGTATATAGTATTATTTCTAATATTATTGTAGTTTAGTTATTAAATTGTCCTTATCTCAACCCACGAGTCCTCTTTGCCATTTACCTCTTTAATTCTCTCCCCTATCATTGGGTGGGGGCAGGGACTGTGTGAGCGGGTGTGTGTGGTTTGGCCCCCAGCCAAGGGCCAACCCATCACAGTAAAGTAAGAAGTTTCCCTGGTTTCTTGGCAGTTTATTTTCTTTCTTATAATAATGAAGTCTGTTGACAGATGCTGACAGTAATTTTGGAGAGACAAACATTGTTTTGGTAGCTCTTTTATCCTTATGCTGTACCATCCTAGTCATTAATGCCTGATTGATTTCTGCAGAAAATTGTGTGCTTCACACATGAAATTCATAGCTTATTGAGGTGCCTAAATTAATTAATTTAACCTAACTTTAAGCAGCAGCTTGTACAGACCATGGTCTCAGACCTCAACGAATGGTGATGAAATATCTCCATAGCTGTTAATTTGAGGTACTATGTGTGAGAAGCCCCTGTAGCATAGTGCTGAGCCTCCTTAATATCTGCCTGTTGCATGCAAGGTTTTTGAAAGATTTCGCAGAGGGGAAATCTGTGTGAGCCTTTCTTCTTTGAGAAGACTTATCTAGAATTTATACTAGACTTCATGCTCTGAGGCTGCTGATCTTAAACAAATGTCACTTAAGGATATTTTGAAGGCTTTCTTGCCGACTGCCGTGTTTTGTTGATGAATTACTTGAATGGTGGTGCTTCAAATGGTTTCTGGTTTTTATAAAGCACTTACTACCTTTATTTTAAGCTTTTAACTGTTGCACAGGTTTTTAAAAGTACAGAACTATCCCATCTCCTTATTTTGAACAACCCCAGGAGACTGGTACCAAACTGTGTTTTTGATTTGAGTGTAACTTATGTTTGCAGGTAATGTGCCTCAGTGTTTTGTTCTTGGTATGAAGATCAAACAGCTTGTAAAAGAGGGTTGTCCTTGAGTTATGCACATTTTACTTCTGCTGTTTGGCCTGATGGCTGTTAACAGCCACTTACACTATGAAGCCACTTTATAGTGAAACCTTTGATGTGCCCCTTCACCTGTACCTCCTCTGTTCTCTCTGCTCAGTAGATCAACTACATGGTAGGTGGTCTTTCCATAACAGAGGAGCTGTGACTCGACAAGTGCTACATTGCATTGCACAGCATTGCTCTAGGAGCAGTGAGAGAGATTTACTATTTCACTTGATTACCAAATTGATTTGGCCCTTCGAAATTCACTATAAACTGGGTCTGCTATGAATCCGAGCTTCAGAGAAACCCATGCTGATGGCCTTGCATAGATTATTGCATCCCAATCTTGCATGTCTTTTTGCGAAGCTTTCTTTTATTCTTAATTTATATTTCCTTTCTTGCTGCAGTTTTTTCTCTATTTTGTATTGTAGGATCCGGATATTCACCCCTTGAAGATGACGAAGATGTGTATGCACGCAATAGATATAAAGGTGAATGCTTTGCTTATGTGCTAAAGAGGATCTGCTGATTGCTAAGAGAAAGCTTCATTCCTTTTCTTTTCATGGATTATAAAATCCTGGAGATCCAGCTCCATGGTTTTTCTCATGGATTTTTAGATCAAGATTTAATTTCTACTTTTTTAACAATGGAAATTAGACCAAGTACTGGTCACCACTCTTTTATGCACCTGAGTAAGTAACTTTTGCACTGCCTTTGCTCTTGGATTATCAGGCTGTTAAATCATGAAAATCTAGGAAGAGCTTCTCTTTCTTCTTCATACATCCTAACAAAACCATCAATGATAACCTGACTCAAAACCTGGGCCTGCTGATGGTAATGTATAGAAGTACATGCAAGAGAACTTGATTTTCATGACTTTTTTGTCCCCATAAAATTGTTTGCATTTCAGGTTAACCTGCTACCTGAAATGTCAAGTGAAGTGTGTTTAACAAGTGAAGGTGTACATTCCGAAAACAAATTATGTCGTTGGATGAATGAGTGAATGGACTGGTGTGTTTGTAAAGCAAGTTCAGGTTTTCTTCCCTCTTCTAGAAGATTTTGCCATTCAGCAAGATTGAGGAGGTTTTTTGCCACTACTAGTAAATCTTCCATTTACTATGTCAATTTTCTTAAAAAGTCTGTTTCTGTCTCAATACGCCTCTCCTCTTTCAAAATTCCTGAGAAACCTAGACAGTAAAGAAATTTATCATTTGATTTGTCACTTTAAATAGTAACTGTGTTTCATTTTAGTAAACTAATCTGTGGACATGCTAGAACTGTAACATGTTGATTACTTGAAAATATGGGTGTTGGTGTCTTGTAGTATGTTATTGATTCTCTGCAAAGAATCAATGGGGCCTTATAAAGGGGTAAGTCATAAAGTAATTCAGACATTTATGAACAACAAAGAGGAAAGCACAGATGCTATGGCTGTGTTACCGTTTTCATAAATGTCTTATGTTCCTCCCAGTAAAATACTTCAGTATAAAATTCTGCTTTCAAGCACATGCAGAAATATTTCTCTAAAGCTTTTTTTGGGTAAACTTATTTTTCTTTGCCATGTAACGTGTGACCCTCTGCAGACACACAGAAAAAGAATTCCAGAGATCATGAAGATAAATGAACGCCAATATATGCCAGGGCAAGCAAGTAGTTAAAATGCGGATCCTGTATGATTTTCTTTTACGCGGTGATCCAAAATGGATTATACTTATGTCAGCCAAAATGTCACTAGGGTAAGTGGAACACAATGACTCATTCATGCAGATATTAAAAACTGCCCTGAGTTTGGAAGCGCTACTGCCAAATGTTGAAGATCAGACAATGTGAATCTAAGAGTATAAAGCATTGGGATAGAAAGGGCTCACTCTTCATTAGCATACTTAAGTTGGTATTGGGGGAAGGGGGTAGAGAAAGAAAAGCAAGAAAAAATGGGCTGAGTAGCTACGTTCAGAGCTTCTCTTTATGTGTGCAGTCCAGCATTTTGGGTATGCCCCATTGCTTGATAAATAAAACTCCCCAGTAAAAAATAACTAAATTATTTTGCTTAACTGATGCTAACATATGTAAACAGTCTTGGTTTTTATTTGCACATGTTCTCACTAAACAGTGGAAGTGAGCACACAAATTCCTCCTGTTTGGCATCTGCAAACAAAACATTGCAGTTTACTGGGTGGGGGGGATTTGACCTCCTACCAAACCCTTTTGTCTTCATCTGGTGTTTTTCAGCTTGTTTGGCTCTCCGGAGAAACATCGCTGAGACTTTTGTGCCCACAACATTTTTAAAGAGTTTTTCCTTTCCTCCCTGGTGAACCCTCAGCTCTGTTGGCTGGTGTACCAGCAAGGAACAGTACAACCTGTCACTTTGCATGCTGCTTGTGAAGGAATCATAGAATCATTAAGGTTGGAAAAGACCTCAAGGATCATCAAGCCTAACTGTAAACCCACACCACCTAACTCACTAAACCATGTCCCTAAGCACCACATCTACACCTTTCTTGAACACCTCCAGGTATGGTGACTCCACCACTTCCCTGGGCAGCCTGTTCCAATGCCTGATCACTCTTCCAGTGAAGAAATTTTTTCTAATATCCAGCCTAAACCTTCCCTGACACAACTTGAGGCCATTTCCTCTTGTCCTATCACTTGTTACTTCAGAGAAGAGGCCAGCACCCACCTCACTACAACCTCCTTTCAGGCAGTTGTAGAGAGTGATGAGGTCTCCTCTCAACCTCCTCTTCTCTACACTAAACAACCCCAGCTCCCTTAGCTGATCCTTGTAAGACCTGTGCTCCAGACCCTTCACCAGCTTCGTTGTCCTTCTCTGGACCTGCTCCAGCACCTCAATGTCCCTTGTGGTGAGGGGCCCAAAACTGAACACAGGATTCAAGGTGCGGCCTCACCAGGGCCGAGTACAGGGGCACAATCACTTCCCTAGTCCTGCTGGCCACACTGTTTCTGATGCAGGCCAGGATGCTGTTGGCAAGAAAAGCTCTGCTCAGGCTGGTGTTTAAACAGGACTGAGGGGCTGGAGAAAACAATGCTCTAGGAAATGCTTTCCTTCCTACCACTTGGCACGGCTGTCTTGGATCATGTTTGATGAAGAAAGGATTCCCAAATACAGCAATTCCTGTGTTCATCACAGCTCTAATGCGACTGCTCTTATGGTCTTCATTCCTAATATGTTTTCTCAAATACCGTAATGATAAAATGCCAGCCCTAGCTGTAGAGGCAGTGTTGTGGCTTCAACCATTTCTGCTTGCTGTCTGTTTTCCAGTTGTTTCAAACACAGGATCGAGTCTCGGAAATGTTTTATTACTAAGTTGTAATGCAAGGTGTTGTATTGCTGAGGAATGGTGCAAATTTTCTGTTAAACAGAAAACCATTGCATAGGTCTCGATATGTAAAAGCTCAAATTTCAGTTAGGTGAACAGAGCCCAGTACAGACAGTGAAGCTCCAGAAGAGATGCCTGGGAAACCTGTAGCTTTAAGTATTCCTAGAGCCTTCAGGAACACGACTGATCTTGTCTTAAGGCAGAGAACAGCTTGTGTGACCTCTTGGGGCCTCATCAAGCCCTAATATTCCATAAATACTCCATGTAGCTGATGAGCCTTTGAAAACCAATATGTGCCTTCACGTAAAAATAAACAAACTTTGATCTAAAACTTTGTTGTATCGTTTGATGTGCTTTCAAGCACATAAGCTTTTCAAGTTAGCTGGGGATTTTTCAGTGATATCAGTTGGTCTGAATCCAGATATTTGCCCCCTTACAAACCTTGCCTGACCCACTTTCTTCTAATCACATTCAGTTCTAGAGTAAGCATAATAATGCTTTAGATCAAACAGATGTTCCTCCTAAGCTCTTCAAGTTATCTGCATCCAAAAGCATGTCTGTTTTTGTTTTTCTTTCTGACAGTATAATTTGGTCCAGTAAGAGATGTATTACCCCTCGCTAGGAGCCTTGCTTTGTTTCTCTCTGTAGACCACCATAGCTGCAGTGACACAACAGAAAGGCCTTATTCTTTTTCAGTATTCCATTTGTGCATTAAAATGTATTTGTTAGCTGTTAGCCACTTCTCTTTTTAAATGTGTCCAGCTGTTCACTCAAGGCAGGCATATAAATTCCCCCAAAATTGCAGAAAAACTCAGGCAATTTTCAATACCTGAAACAGCTGCTTTGCCTTTTGTATTAGCCTCTTGATCGTGTTGCAAAGTGTATTTATTTTAACGTCATTTACAAGGGAAATCAGCCATGTGGGTTTGCACCTTATATATGTGGAATACCAGAGACATAAATATATTGAACTGATTTGCTGTAGGATTACCTAGGTGGCTGGAGCAAAAGCTCAGCATACCAGAGTCTTCACCCCCCCCACACCCCGTTGTACCCCTTCAGTCAGTGTTGTGCAAGTAACTTCAAGTTTAAACTCCTCTGCAGAAGAACAGAGGTCTCCTTAGTTAAGAAGATCCTGCAGCAGGGCAGGCAGCTACAGAAGCTGCAGAGATGGGTGCTTTCATCAGTCATTACTTCTGCAGCAGTTGATGGACTAAAAAAAAAAAAAACCACAACAAAAAAACCCCACTCTCCACTAACTACTTTGCATAATTGTAAGGTGAATGGTGGAGGGTGTGTTTGACATTCAGTACTTTTGGAGAACCGGACCATAGGGGGGAAAAGCAGAGATGGGATGATTGTGTGTCTGAGCCAAAAACCTGAGCTGCACTCAGCCCCTGACCTGCTGTATGCTGTTAGACTGGTCTGCTCGTTCCTTATGCCTCAGTTACTGTGTATTTGGTGACACTGGGAATCATGAGACTTATACATCTTTGTAAAGGGTTTTCACATGTCTTGGTGAAATACAAAAATAAGCGTGTCACAATACAATACAATACAACTGCTTCAAAAATGGATGAATCTAGAGGAACTTGCTCTTGGTCTAGCCAAAAGCTTGACAATTAGTCTCTGCTATTTAGTCCTGAGTTGCTATTTTGCTACACGGCAAAATTTAGGTGCAAAATGTAATTTCCGTTGGGAAAGTGTAAATATGTCCTAGAGACATTGTACACTGAACATAAATATCCCATGTATAAAAAGTACAACGTTCATTGATGGGTGGAGCTGATCCAAATAATGTAGAAAAATATGCATAATAACTATAGGAATTAAGAGCTAGAAGTGAACATCTGCCAAAGGTGATAGAGAAAATATTTTTAAATGTCTCCTGTGACTTTGTAATGATGAAGGCTAAAATTCTGTGTTTTGTTTCGGTTTTTTTCCCCCATCTTTCTTGCAAACTTCAAAAGTTTTGTCATGTACCTCCCACATGTCACACATTGTCACACAGGATTTCAGGACCTGTCATTGTTCTCTTTTTGCCTTGCAATCCCTCCCTCAGTATGTCCTTTTCAAATCTTTTAACTGAGAAGGGGCAGGCTTGTCATTCCTCATGTGGGAAACTCCTATGAAGAAGCTGCCTGCTGCAGGAAAAGCACAGCTTTCTTGGTGTACCCTGTTGTCAAAGCTAAACAAAGGTTTTGAAGCTTTGGCTGAGAAGTCTCTATTTGATACTGCACCCATCAGTATCACAGTGTGGTGGTAAATCCTCACAAGAAGACCATATCCATATTCTGAGTATAGACCAGTTATTAAAGGTTCAGTTTTATGTACGTGTTTCACTTTTTCCCATGAGTTCAGCAGGAGCATTAGCCATGAAGTCCCAGCCAAATTCCAGCTTTCCTCTGACTTGGCAGATCCATCCATGTCACTGACTTGGATCCAGGAACAACTAGAAGATAGTTCTCATACTTCAGGCTACATTTCCATTATATTAGGGAAAGGTAGTCCTGCACCCATGTTTTGAGGTGAAGAGTACAACTTATGAAGTCCAGACCTTTGAGAACATTTACAACTGAATTTAAATTTCTGCTGCTTGGGTTCCCTTTTCTGAGTATGTGCTAACTATGTAGTATGCTCGTGAGTGAACATCAACACCCTCTGAAGGATTTGACAGTAGGAAGGGTTTGTGCTGTCAAATATATATGCATTGTGCCTATATGCATGTTGCACTTGGAAGCTACACACTAGTGCCAGAAAAAGAGGAATGAGGTTGGATCTTTCTCAAAAGCTCTTCACTTGGTCTGTTGGATTTAGATGCTTGCCTTCAGATTTAATTATGGCAATGGTATCATGCCCATTTGCTGGTAGAAGGCTATTTTGTTGGCAATATGAAGAATATTTGAATGTTGCAGTGTGGCACCACAGAACTGCTGAGAACAGTGAGGGAGCGGCCGTTCTTATATATCTCACAAGTTCCAGTTGAGGCTTAATTCTGGGTGCTAACTTTGGAAGTAACTTTGCAAAACTGAAGCCGTACTTAAATACTGAATGGTTATTCTGATACACGGAGGTTGTGTACAGGTGGGTTTGAAGTATTGCAATACGATTTATGTAAGTCACGTCCTTTGTAACTGGGAGAGCTTGAACTATCACAGATTTCAGCCAAGGCAGTGTGCTTTACTGCACAATTGATTATGGAAGATTTTTATTTTTAATGAGCAGCAAGAGAACTAAATGTTGTAAAGATGACAACTCCAGCTAGACTAAATGCGTTCCTAATGCAAACTTCTGTTACCAAGGAGAGAAGCTGTATGGATCCATTGGAAAACAAGAGGGAAAAAAGGTCCAGTTGTCATCAAGGTGTCCACATGGTGGCACACTTATTCCATGGACAAAAAATCCATAGAACACACACCCACCCCACCACCCCACTCTATTGGCTACAATCTTTAATATTTGTGATCTGAAAGAGCTGCTAGTATGTGAAGGCCTGACCTGGTATATAAGACTTAGTGCACCTTGCTGCACTCTTCTCCACTTTGAGGATTGGTGGCTTTTTAAATAAGACTTTTTTTTCCCATTTCTTCTCTATGACCTTGAATAAAGGAAGTGATTTTATGTTTGTGTCTGACCTTTTATGTTCTGCAAAGTAGTATGAGTGTTTTTTTGTTCTCTGTGCTAGAAACACCATGGTGCTCCCCCATTAAGGTGAAACATGGTTATGCAAACTGCAGGACACCTCAAGGGGAATATTACAAGAATGTATTGGGGACAAGATGTGATATTCGCTGTCAAAAAGGCTACGAACTTCATGGTCCTCAACAGCTAATTTGTCAGTCAAGCAAACGCTGGTCTGGGAAAGTGCTGTGCAAACGTAAGTAGCCGTGAAATCTGTGTGTGGCTTGTGCCTCAGATTCTGCAGACAATAAACTTTACTTGTCTTTGAAACGGTGATCTTGGGATTGTTATTTGAATTTTAAACATTGGCACTATACTTAGATATGTATATTAGCTTGTTGCTGAGGTTCTTACAGTGTTCCATGGCATGATAAGTATCATGAGTGGTACATGTACTCTTGACAGAGGACAAAGATAGGGAACATTTTATGAGTGTGAGATTTTTGATTTGAGGGAATAATTTTTATGACAGAGCCATAAAGCTCCTTTAAGATATTGCCCATCTTGGATTTTATAAGCTGACACAATTTGTATCAGGTATCTAAGTGGGCTCTTGCAGTAAAACATTTTCTGAGAATAGAGGAATATCTACTTGTCATTTTTTTCTCGTATAAGTGTTGCATTAGGCCACTGTGTATGTAAATTTAAATTTGAAATGCAGCTAATAAGAACAGTGTGAAAAGTCTCCTGTGTAACATGACTTTCTCCCACTTGTCATTTCCTATCTGCATCCTTATTTCTGTATAATACTCCACATTCACATTACTCTGAAGGGGAATAACGGGTTTCCAGAAATCTTTGTTTCCTCTTCCAGAAAAGCGCTGCCCCACTCTGTCCATGCCCACCAACGGGGGCTTCAAGTGTTTAGATGGTGCCTACTTTGGCTCAAGGTGTGAGTACTACTGTTCACCGGGATACCAGTTGAAAGGCGACCGTATAGTAACGTGCATGGACAACAAAGTTTGGAGCGGCCGGCCAGCATCCTGTGTTGGTAAGTAGGATGGTTAATCTGCATCCTGGAAAGTCTACATCTTGAGGTACCTGCTGGTGCCAGAGTCCTCCAAATTAATTCCAAAATGCTCTTCTGTTCAGTTCCTGGGGGTAAAAAGCAACTGTCCCTTTTGAGGAAGCAGAGAGCAGTTTTCCGAGGGATTCAGAGCACACTCTGTCACTTTGTACTTCAGTCCCAAGTGACCATCTTTCTTATACGCACGCTATCGGGTCCAAGCATAATCACTTTAATAAAAATGAGGCTGGTGTAAATGGTCAGTGCTTTACAACGTTTATAACAACCTTTGCTGATCTCCTGGGTGACTCATTGGTAGTCTCTAATTACTGTGCTGCTCTTCTAGAATGTTCTGTGTGCTGGAGTCTGTCCAGCTCTCTGCAACCTCATGATAAAACAGCTTTGAAACTAAATCCTTTGTCTGACCTCCCCTGTTGCTTTTCTTTCTTGGCATCATGATTTCCAAATATATCCAGGGAATACGAATGAGTTGTAGTTACCAGCATGCTTGCAGTGAGCCAGACTAAGTATCAGCCTAGTTCACATTAGTTATGGCAGCAATCTTCATTACATAGTCAGCAGTCTTCCGGGAACCTTGGCTGGAATAATTGTTTTTATATACATGAATCAAAAGAGAGATAAACAAACATTGAGATTTAACTTTCCTTCCTGCTAATGAGATTTCAGCAGATAGTGAAGTCTCAGCTGCTGCTCTTGTTTCTGGGAAGTCACTGATAAAAGGTTTAGCAGCCCACAAAGAAAAGTAGTTTTTTTGTCCATCTGAATTGGCTACCAGTAATTTAGGCTTGTGGGTGGTAGGGTATTTTTTCTCAGTGTTTTCTGTGTATAATAACTTGGTTTTCCTCAGAATGCCTGTGGCTCAGTCTAGGTTAGCAAATGGCTTTGGAGTCTCTCCACTGTGGCATGACATTCGTAGAATTTTGTTCAGGTTTCCTGTTACTTGTGCTCTACAAATGTAGAAATGAGCTTGCTGCTTAAGTCTGGGCTGTTTGTGGTGTTTCTTGTTTTTATTTACAAAAAACAATGCTTGTCATTCTCAATGGTGTGGGCAGAGGAAGAAAACCAAACTCTTTTAAGCTTGGAAATAATGAAATGTTGTCCTCTGTATTTTCTGTCACTTCAGAGCCTCATCTGCTTGCAGCAATGGGGTGCTTATTAAAGAGAATGCTGTCTTGAAGAGTAGAGTAAGCAAGTCTGTCTTGAGCGAAAAAAAAAGAGGCTAAGTTAGCACTAGCGCTTCTTTTTGATTCCAAAAATGCAGGATAGTTGTTGGGTAGGGTATGATTGCAAGTCCCAAGTAAGCCAGTAAAAGTAATGCTATTTAAGTTCTGGTAATACCGCATAGTATGGAAAAGTATGAATAAGGTTATCTTTTGACCTCTTGGTAGGTAGGACAGAGATTTTTTTGTGACCAAACATGGCCCTAATGGTATAATGCAGTTTGCAATTGAACACATATCCCTTATTGTAATTCAGTAGTTACAGAAAAGTCATTAGTGAACTGTATCCTATAAAAGCTTACCAGCAGCCAGGAGAGAACTGGCTGAACAGCTCACTTTCAGCTGAGGAGTAAAACTAAGGGGTGAGGAGAGCAAAGAAATACAAAGGCAAAGATACTGGTTTATTTCTTATTTCAGCATATAAGCAATTAGTTGCACTGTGCACAGCAGGGATGTTACGTGCGATCACAGGCATAGGCTAGTAAAGTTCATCTCATTGTGAATAGGGAGGGAAGTGGCATCAAGTATGGAAAAATTGCTGCAGACCTGAACTTGTAATTCTCTTGAAAACCTCTCTCTCTCTACCCTTTTGTACTGCAGTCACACTGCTTAGCATTTTTGCACAAAACTATGTGGGGTTCAAAGTGCAGCAGTGAGGATCTGTGTAGGCAGGGCATCAGGCTAACATCATTGTTGAAACAGGTATTCATTAAAAGGGCAGGGAGGAAAGGTTAATTTCTGTAATTCAAGAAAACGAAATATGTTTTAGCAGTCACTTACAGAAGCCGTTACAAACCATGAGTATTCTATTCTGTCCTTACACAGCAGCCTCTCTGTTCCCTGCCCCCCTCCTGTAAGAGGAAAGATATCCTTCATGTTGCTTGAAATAACTTTGAATTAAAAAGACCAATGTATAGCTGGTTTTGGTTATCAGTTAGCTAAAAATGCCCGTACTCACTTCAGTAATATTTCCATTATATCCGTAATGCACTGTAACATAGATTGAAATGGGTATTTTCCTCTAGAAGATTGTCACCGTCTTTTCTTCTATAAAGGTTTCATTTTCCTGCTGATTGTATAACGGAGGTTGTGGTAAATGGCTGTCACTATGCTAAGTCATCCTTTTGTCACATCCTAAGACTGTATTGATTGATAGGTAGTTAATTAACAGCTTCCAGCTATGGATATCTGAAACAAGCTTTGCACTCTGAGTCATCAATTATACAGGCCCTGATAATGGCTATTTTGAAATACAGAGCAACGCCTTGTGGAAGGGGGTGGGGAGAACAGGACAGTGTTTTTCATTCCCCCTTTTATGATTTACAGTCTCTTCATCTCTTTATGCTTTTGACACAGACTAATGTTTTGAATTAACTTCCAGACATCATTTAATGTCATCAGCAGTCGGTAATAACAGCGTGTTTATGTAGCAGCAGACTGCTTACCTATCCCATACAGACTCCTGAATAAGCAAGCAATGGGCGTGCAGTACCATCCCTCTGTTCCTTTCCTGTTGTCATCCCAAATTCACAAGCAAATAAACATAAACCTTTAACAACCTATGAGAAAAGGCAGTTAACAAGCTCTTTAAATTTTGTTGAAATTGTTAATACAGCCAGTCCCAGAAATATGTTTAAAAATAAGTAAATCTAAAACCTATTTGAAATCTTAGCTTTTCTCTCCACAAAGCTCAGAAGGCTGCTTTAAAATTCAGTGTTGCACTGCTGACCTTCTGGTGCGATGTCTGCAATGCCGCTTCCCCGTGTGGAACCAGAGTACCAGTTGCTGCTGCTGAGTGACCAAGAAAGGCAACAACTTACAAGAATGTAGGATAAGTAGTGGCTGAACAGTGTCAGTCTTTTTATGAGAACTCGGTTTCCCTGCCCATGGTGTAAACCTTTCAGCAGGATTCATGTATTTAATCCATAGCCCTGCTAAACAGCTTAAATAAATCCACTTAGCTTTTCATTGGTCTTTCAGCAGTGACACTGTAGCAAAAGCATAAGACCAGCCGTACGGGTTCAGACACCTTGCAGCATGTCCTTGCTCCAACTCTGGCCAGGATTACCTCTTAAGTGAGAGGGTCTGACAGTCCAGCGCTTACAGGATCATTTTTCCCTCTGATAAAACCGCCCCATCAGTCAGAAATCTTACGGGTTCCTCCACTGGGGTTTGGTTTGAAACCAGTTTAGTTTTCAAACCTGTAAGTGGGCACCATTTTACATTTTATTGAAGGTGGGGTTGTTTTCTTGGGGGGGCGGAGGGGCGGGGAGTTGAAGGGGGAGGGATGTTTAATTTTTGTCACTTGTGCATTTGCCTGGATTTTCTCTGTTCACCTTCTCTGCAATTAAATGGGTTGGGATTTTTCAGATCTGTCTTCCTTCTGCCAAGCTGTGGCCCAGGTGCCTAATATGCTGTAGGCTGGCTGAAACTTCGTACAAGGGCATGAGGAGAAAGACCTGGCCACTGCAATTAAAGAACATCTTTGGTAGACAGCTGCTTTCTCTTGGTCTTTTTCGAAGCAGAGTTATTCTGGTAGGGGTCATTTAGTGCCTGTTGAATACTAAGAGGCTTCTGAAATGACCAAAGAAAATATCCTTTCCAGGAATTTTTAAGTCCAGCTATGGCATTGCTTTTTAACTGAGGACTATGTAAAGAAATTTACAATAACAATAAAATTTTACAATGTACAATAACTACTTTAAATTAGTTTTTTACATTGCAAGGGGTTAATCACTGTCATCTCTTACTCTTCTTACGAAAAAGTGAAAAGTATAGGCTCCACCTGCCCTGGCTGGGAGGGCTCCAGTGTTGAGGAGGCCAGCTGAAGGTGATCCCAGGTTATGCTGACAGCAGTGCAAGAGCTGTGAAGAAAATGCACAGCTGTAACAGATGCACAGGAGCCCATTTCTGTGATGTTTATTTCACCAGATACTGAACCTCCAAGAATCCAGTGCCCGAGCGTGAAGGAGAAAACGGCAGAGCCCAACAAGTTGACAGCCAGAGTGTTCTGGGACACCCCGGAGGGAAGGGACACTGCTGACGGGATTCTGACAGAGTAGGTGCAGATCTGTAAAGGTTTGCATTTTCTCCTTTTTATCCCTGGGGTTCTTGGTTAGTAATTCAGCTGATGAGGGGTGGCTGGGTGCCCTTTCCCCTTAATTCCTCCAAGATGCTTATTTATAGCTGTCAGATGTCAATGGCCTGTAAAGAATTGCATGTTTAATTGAAAAATCGAAAATTGACAACTTGATTCATTCAGGATCTGGCTTGTAGAGAAGCAGCAGATTGTTGTGGTTATTTAAGAACTGATGGAATAAATGACAACAGCATTTTGACTGCACCTGTGAAATTTTCCAGAGCTTCTTTGTGGGTCTTTCCATTTATACAAGTTTTATAGCAAATTACCTTTTATACGTAACAATGAAAAGATAATAGAGCATTGGAGGTAGCAGCAGAGGCAATTTTGACTGTCTTAAAGAAAATTAATTATGTCACAAAACAATACCTGTAATCATCTTTAGGTTTCTTCCTGAAGTAGCGCTGACTACTGATGACACAGCATTCTGCAGTTACTTGTAAAGTAATGCCTCTCATTTGAAACTTAAGGAGCTTTAAACACTGGATTTAAACTTAACACTTTCTTCAGAATTTTCTTGTCAAGTTTTATGGTTTCACGGTCACATTTTTGAGAAGGGCAGGATGCACTTGTGATGGTACCACTGTCTCTGATTTTTCCCATCTTTATCATGCAGGATTTAGGTCTAGATTATTGTAATGGAAAGAGTATAGAGAATCTGCTTTTTTCATTACGCAAGTTGCATCTTCTAACTCTGTATTAGTGGACTAGTTAAGCTTAAAATCTCAAAGTTGTAAGCTTAAACAGGTTTACAGTTTTATGTGAATATAAAAGAAAACTGTTGCAAGACAAAGTCACATTGCCTTTTTATTGTTACAGTTTAAATAATACCAGAAAGAAGAATTAATTACACAAAACCAATACTGCCATTAAGGTCTAATGTGATAATTCTGTGACAATTAACAGCATAAAAAAAATAAGCCTGATAAAAAGTTTGAAAAGTGTCACCATGAAGAAATTCCAAAATCTTTTTGATGAAATGTCTGACAGGCAAAAAAAATTGGGGAACAGCCCATGTAGACTTTGTCATATAAGTAACTCTTCACAGCTCAGAAGAGGGTGGCTGCCAAATCTGTGGAAGCATTTCCATAAATCTGTTTTCATAAACTCTTGTTAAACTGTGATGTTTTATAGAGCGTACAGTGCTTTTCTTAAATGCACTGAGTCCTGCAGTGCTGTATGTAAGCTTTCCTGTTAACATGGAACACTGCTCAACCTCACTGCTTCAGTACTGAGAATACGCTTAATATGTCTGAATTCTCCTGACACATTAGCAGGATAGGAACAAGTTCCAGGTGAAAACATTGCTGTGGATCACCACACCCTTCTGCTATGACAATAAAATCTCCTTTCTGTTTGATTTTGTACATTTCTGTAATAATAGGAGCAGTACAGATCAGCCAGATGGAATATGTCCCTGTTGTAAGATGCTGGAAGTTTTGTTACGTTGTGCTGGTTTTGGGTTACGCTGTGGCCCTGACAGTGGATTATTCAGGATGCAAAATGAGGGAGGATTAATCTCAGTTTTTCCTTATGTAAAGAAAAGGAAGCTTAAGTTCCTTTGGGCATGGCGTGATGCTTGGCTACACTATGGCTTGCCTCCATTGTGTCAGCAGGGTTGGACCATTTTGTACAACTCCAGGGTGGGCTGTTGGTAGCAAGTTAAAACAATTTGGTCTCTGCTGCCCAGCTTCTTCCTTTGCTTACTGTCAGTCTTGAGTCATGTAGTGCAGCCAGACAATCTTAGTGTGTCACAACCTTCACTTCACATGCTTTTACAGAATTGTCAGTAGGAAAATACAGGTAAATTTATGAAAGTCTGTCCTATTTTATCTCCTGTTTTAGTGTTATTTTGAAAGGCCTGCCACCAGGTTCACATTTTCCAGAAGGTGACCACAAAATCCAATATACTGTGTATGACAGAGCTGAAAACAAAGGCACTTGCAAATTTCTTGTTAAAGTCAGAGGTAAGAATGATGTTTTACCATATATAAGTATGGTCACTGATTTGCATCCGGCTTAATAGGCAGTTTGAGTAATGTACTTGTCTGTATATGTATGTGTATATAAACTGTGTATCAACACTAAAAGGGAAAACACTGTCTTGCTTGAGACCCTGGGGGCCAGGCCTACAGCAGGATGGGTGGCTGGCACTCCCGCACACTGGGGAAGAGCTTCGTTGATCGGTCCTACCTCCAGCTCTTCACCCATTCCCTCCCTGCTGGCTTCTACCTGATACTTAGCTTGTGAGCTGCTGTAACACATACGCAAAGGAGTTTTTTCAGCTGTGACTCACATCTGTCAAGCAGGGCCACCCTTTCATGAGTCCAGATCTTGAAATCTGGAGTTGAATATACAGAGAGCTCTCCTTGTGCTACATGACCTTTTGTCACCACCATGATACCACAATCACGTGCATACACCTATACATCTGTGTCAGTTTACATATGAATTAAGACAGAATTTTTTGTTTGGTTGGTTGTTTTTTTGAAGTACATGACTCTAATAATATAGAAAGCAAACATAAAAAATTCTTCTATATTGGTATTCCACTGGTCATGCTACCCTAGTAACAAACAGGGTGATTCATGCCTTGTCTTTTTTCTTTCTTTTTTGCCTTTTGCTTAAAGTCAGACGCTGTGTGAAATTAAATGCCCCAGATAACGGCTACATCAAGTGTTCAGGTGATGGAAATAACTATGGTGCTACATGCGAGTTCTCCTGCATTGGTGGCTATGAGCTGCAAGGAAGCCCTGCTAGAGTATGCCAGTACAATTTGGGGTGGTCAGGAGTGGAGCCAACCTGTTCACGTAAGTGAGTATTTCACCACTTTGCCAGAAGGGCTGCCAGAGCAATGGCAGTGAGATTTTGGGAAGGGTCTGTGAGGTGGAATACAGCTGCAAACTTTAATGCCCTGGAAGTGAGAAACTTGTCATCTTTGTCTGCTCTGTTAATTTGCACTTACAGCTGCAGCCTTTGCCACCTTTGTCTGCTCTTTCCTCTGATGATGACAGTATCTCACAACTGATAGTGTGTTTTAGCCCAAAGCTCTGTACAAAACTTCACATGCTGGAGTCAATCCATTTTGCAAGCCAGAACAGTTTAAGATAAAATTGTTGGTTTCAATGAGGCCAGTATTTCACCCATATCTTCTTCTTTATTATTCTCTTGTTCCAGTGCTTCTGCTGTCTAACAGTTTGTGCTTTTAGAAATAGATCTGTTTTCAGTGCAACTTTCATTTTAAATTTAATTCTAGCAATGAATATTAATGTGAATGTGAGGACTGCAGCTGCACTTCTGGATCAATTTTATGAGAAGCGGAGACTGCTAATTATTTCAACTCCTACTGCAGCCAACTTCTTCTACAGGATGCAGTTAGGAATGCTGCAGGTAAAACAGTTTTGGGGGAGGGTGCAACTATTTTTTTTCTTTAAATAAAGACACAAGAGGACAAGCTCCACTGTTTGATATAAATCCACAAACTTCATCTGTTTTATTGCAGCCAGTGGAGGATCTGGCTTAAGCAGTAGTGGTTCTGGATTAATCCTTTTTACATGGGTTTGAGTTGAAACATCTCTCCAGTCTCTAATTCAGCTCCATTCTGGATTGTGCTGCCTCTGACCGACCAGTTGCTGAATCCCAGACAGTTCTGGCCCTCTTCCATCCTCTCTAAATTAATTTACTAATCATTCCCTAACTTGGCTCCTAAAGAAGTTAAACGAAACAGAAACTAGCCAAGACTTTAGTAGTTGCAGTTCATGCAAACCGGGCTTACAGACTTTATAACTACAATGCAAGGAGCCACAAAGATGATTAAGGGAATGGAGCATCTCCCTTATGAGGAAAGGCTGAGAGAGCTGGGTCTCTTTAGTCTGGAAAAGAGGAGACTGAGGGGTGACCTAATCAATGTTTATAAATATGTGAAGGGTGAGTGTCAGGAGGATGGAGCCAGGCTCTTCTCTGTGACATCCAGTGATAGGACAAGGGGCAGTGGGCTCAAGCTGGAACATAGGAGGTTCCACT
>WKFP01013944.1:89839-134432 GCA_011057875.1 Pterocles orientalis
CAGTTCTCTGGCTTGTGTTGTTCAGCATCCATACGCTTACAGCATGAATGCACAGGTGGACAGGTTTTGTGTTGTGTGTCCCGTCCCCCATCCTGCCCCCCCCCATTGAAAAAGCACATCAACTGATTTCCAATTATTTAAAATTCATAAATAATCTCCAATGGGTCTGATTTTTCTAATGTATTGCAATTCCAATCTGCTGCTACTCCATTTTTGTTTCAGTACAGAATCAGTGCATCCAGTCATCTTTCATGACTGAGTAAACAGGAGTGGGGCTTCATGATTGCTGCGATTGGGGAAGTGATTGCAATCACTAAGCTGTTACAGGAAATTGAATTAAGTGGAGAAGAGCACATGAGTGATTGGATTACTAGTTATAGTTCTACACAGAACATCTATTAAAATATTGTGATTAAGAAAAGCTGTTCTTGATTAGTAATACAAGGTTTCTGGCATTTTCTGTTGTACATTTTTGTGGAGAGGAATGGAACAGTGAAAAACATCATGTGCCATATCTATTTTGGAGTCAAAATAGCCTGCATGTACAGTATGTGGGGATGTGGCAGACTGGCCCTTGAACAAGAGACTTAGTATTTCTGGCTTTAGCCGAGGATTTATGTCTCAAAATATTCAAATATAGTCCAGTAATTAATCCTGTAGAGTTTTGGTCCCAGAAGAATAATGCTGTGCAAACAAGGTGCAGTATCTACACTAGTGCACTTTTTTTTTTTTTTTGATGTTTAACAGAAAATTCAGCTCCCTCAGAATCATACAGGCTGGAGTCTGTTGTACCACCAACATGGTTCCTCTTGCCATGGCTGCTAATCCTACCACTGCTGTCAAAAATGCAAATCCTGTTTAAAGCATGAATTTTAGTTGGGGGGATTAAAGGTTGTTTCCAAGAAGCAAGACCTGCCATGAGTCTTGTCCTTTCCACTCCCACCTCCAGGCTATTCCCTGCAGGAGAATTGACAGATCACAGTGCACAGATACAGCCACGGGCTGGACATTCCTCCATCAATCTGGAGATACTTTTGAGTTTTGAATATGAACCAAAAGACTTAAATAATTTTAGACCAGAAAAGAATACATGTTTCTGTCATGCAACATCTTTTGCAAACAAAACTACTGGGACAAATTGTGTGAGTTAGCAATTTCTCATGAGCCCAAAACTATTTCATAAATGGCCTGATTTTCCCTGGATCATACCCAAGAATCCACCTAATTTGATGAGAACTACCCCTGTTGTCACATACCTCCTCAATGCCTGCAGAGGAGAGACAAAATGGAAAGTTGCACATCGCTAGTCTTGAAATTCAAACCATCCCCTCTGGGACAGAAAGTGGTGTGTTTTAATGAAAACACCAACGACCCTTGGAGCTCTGCGCTAAATGACTGCAACCTGCAGCTTCGTTACAGCTCACTACTTACATAAGAGCGTGAGTCAGACTGCATCACATAATTAATGAAAATACAGAGGCTAAGAAGTAACCTGAAGTAAATTTAAATACTCTTAATGATTGCAACCCACTTTTTAAATTGAGATGGTGAAATAATGGCACTTAGGCAGAAAAATCTCAGCACTAGATCACTTCCAGCCACTCACCTCGGTCTCTGTTAGAGCTGTACATCCACAGAAAAAAGGGACCGGATACTTCACACCATCGGGAGATAGCACAGCTCCTCTCAGCTGCTGCCCATTTCTCTGTCCCCATCTGTGCCTAGAGGATGT
This sequence comes from Pterocles orientalis, assembly GCA_011057875.1. Lineage (NCBI taxonomy): Eukaryota > Metazoa > Chordata > Aves > Pterocliformes > Pteroclidae > Pterocles > Pterocles orientalis. Next base: position 91,572 of record WKFP01013944.1, read on the forward strand.
TTTTATGGCAGCTGAGTGAAGGGCAGAGCAAGAAGTGTTTGCAGGCACTGGAGGGCAGAGAGCAGCAAGGCTGCCGGAGCTAATGGAGCCAGTGAGGACATGGGCAGCTGCAGACAGCACATGCATTTCTCTGGCCTCTCTCAAGCGGTGATCCAGCTGCTTCAGGCTCTGTAAAACACAAGGGAAACAAAGGGGCGAAGCCGGTGTCCATGCAGAACGTGTTCATGCATAGCTAGTTACCACCCATACCTCCCATTGCCACCCATGCACCCAGAAAGTAACCATGACAGGAATTTCACTCATTAGGTTGGCCCATACTCCAAATTTACAAGGAGAACTTGGATCTATCCCCTCAAAGAGAAAGGAAGGAGTGGCGGCGGTTCACCTGCAGAGGAGTTAGAGGTGTCTTCCAGAGCCCCAAGCAAATCCCTAAGGACAGTCCCAAGTAAAGCTACAAGGAGTGGAGAAATGGCGGGAGGGCTCTGCCCCACCTGCATCTGCCTTTCACTTTACAGGTGTTTGACCTCCCGCTCCCATAAAGGCCAGAACCAGCATGGGGACAAATTAGACGGGAGTGATATGAGGGCAAAAGAGCCAGCTGCCTGTGCCCAAATCGCACCCAGAGACCAGTGAACCCCCCTGAGGGGGTGTCCACTTAACATGGGCACAGGAACCCAACACGCTGAGACTACTGCAAAGCAAGCAGAGGCAAGCACAGGCCCAGAGCGCAGGAGCGTTATTTGCCTCCTGGTTTGTCTCAGTCAGCTGGAGAGGCACAGCAAGAGAAAAAAACGCAGGGAACTGGAGACCTGAAAAGAAGATGCAAGAGAACCCTCAGCTCTCAGAGGTTAGTTGAAGTGGACACAACTTAGCTGAAAGTATAACTTTAGTTATCAAATGCTCTTTGTTTTTTCTATAAATAAATAAATAAATAAATAAAACAAAAACAAAAAAATAAACCAAAACAAAAACCCCCAGGACCAGTAATTACAGAAAAGCTGCATTTTGAACATACCTGGATTTTTGGGTGGGCAGGACCTTGAACTGGGGAAGAGGTAGGAGATTCAGAGGTGGAGGGGGAGACCTGGTGGACATGCAGGTTTAAGGCACACATAAAATAATCCTCTAGCAAGGGGAAAGAGAACACTGCATTTCCCTTATTCTTGGAACTGCTTGTTAAAAATAAAACAGGTTCAACGCTTATGAAATTAAAAATAGCTTAAAAGCACTTCAAGTGTAGAAATTAAACGAAAAAACAGAGAGATACACTGTGATAGAGTCCCACCTCTGAAGACATTCCAGGCCTCTTGTATTATTCATCACATATACGTGATGTCTTTACCTCAATGAGATTATATGGGATATGCCTGGAAGATGTGCTTGAGTTTGCTGTAGCGCATCTTAGGACAGACAAGGACACAGCAGCGTTTCAGTATTTTAATTTAAAAGACGGAACAGTAATCTTGACAACAGTTGCAAATGTATTACCAGCCACCTTTGTCCACAAAACTGAACATACAGTGCACAGTACAAAAATATTCTGGGCAGGAAACGTTTTGTCTAAATTTGGGCAGAATTTAACATACTGCAATGCCATTTACTCCTACTACTGTTCACATCCAGCAGAATAATTAAACAAATAGCTAGCAACAGATTTTAAGCAGAACAAAGGCAGAACAAGGGATACGTTACATTCTCTAATTGCTGCAACAAGTGGCTACACTTGGCTTTAGGCAAACCTCAACAGTTAGAACTATCCTCAAAAATATACGTTGAGCTGTCAGGAGCAGTAGCACACAGCCATATATATATTATTGCCACAAAGCAGAATTGTTGAAGTAACTAATTCAAATAAAGGGCCAAGATGCAGCAAGGATGAGTTTCAAAAGCAACCTAAAAACACCCAAAAAGCAAGCTGATATTCACTTTCCATTGTCAGGGTCAATATTAGTACCACTTACCAAGCAGCATTTGCAAACAGGAAATCACCAACAAGGAAATTCATGGGACACAGTGGTAAGGTTCCGCTAGCGCACTTCTTGGCATCTCCTGCTGAGTTATGGTAAAAGACATCACTGCAAATAAAAGTCTGAACCCTATTTTGGAATTCACCACACCTTCTACCACCAGTTCTTGAGGGTTCTCAAATGTTAATATTTCTGCGTGTGAAAATAAATAAATATTCATAATTTCAAAAAAATTATTAAAAAAAAAGGACTTTGCAAAGTGCACAAACCAGCTCTTGGGAGGTGGTTATTTCTGTCATTGTTGCAAAACCCTGAAAATCAATACTGTATGTTAGGGAAGTAAAATTTCAATTTTTACCTTGTATGGATGAAAATAAGTGGAGCCATCACTTAACTGTTGCATGCAGTCTCCTTCCAGATACTGGAAGGTTAACATTCAGGTAGAACGTTCTGGTGAGGGTTGCTGAACTGAAGGGATGGATGAAGGGGAGACCCTTACAAATATTCAGGTACAACCTTTACTATCTAGGCAGCTGTGGAAATAGGACTCTCAGCTCTTTTTTGAAAATGTAAGAGATCCAAGCAGCCTTTCTATTCATTGAGACTCTAGAGCAAGAGCAAACCACAAGTTTTACATGCCTGAAGCTGGGCAATCTGCATACCCTCAAGAAGCCAAAATTATGCCAGTCTAAGCACAACCCTCCTGTTACCTCTCCTCGTCAGTTAGCACCATACTGTCATAGTTCAGTTGATATTTTGCAGAATACAACTTAGAATAATTGCACTTGGCAGGGCCTAACCAGGCAGGCAAAGAAAATATAAAAAATAATACATAAATATGCTTCTTTCATGCTACCTAGCATAATCTGCATTGGAAGAGGCACAGAAGAATAAATTTCCAGTCTAATGCACCATGATCAAAACACCCTCACCATCCCAGTACCTTATTTCTTAAACATTCTGCTAAAGCATCCAGCTGTGAAAGACAGACCAAAATGTGGTATCTAAAAGGCATTCAAGGAAGGCAATGGCACTTGGATTAGCACAGGAAGATGGCAACAGCGTCCCTCAGAGCCTTTGCAGCTTTCTTCCCACCCTCACTCAAATGGAACATGATGGAGGTGGAGGAGACGAGGAGGCCATTTCAAACCTCTTTTGGCCAGCTTTTGGCATTGAAACATGCAAGCAAGCGCGTTGACATTTAGAAGCCTAAAGTCCCCATAGAGCTGATACACTGAGCAGAGAAATTTCTGGAGAGCAGGTGCGGACACCAAAGTCTGATGGCAGGGCTTGGAAAGCCCTCAGCATCAGGTCTTTTTGATGGATTCTGGCAATAACCACACTGTATTTACTGGCCCCAGCTGGCATTTTACAGCGAAAGCTGCACTTTTATTCTTTTTTAATGGGTTAAACCCTCAGAATCTAATCACAAGAGGGAAAAAGATAGTGATGAAAGCCCTGTAGTTACGTTGTTAGAAAAATATGTATCCAAGTAAAAGGCATTGTGTGTCACATTTTCCAAAACCACTGTGGAGATTTCTTCTCCACCAAAGCATCTTCAGTTGAAATCTGTGTGTAAAAATACTTTGGAAACATTAGCTCTTCTCATCTAATTACTCAGGGCAGGAATTTATGAACCAGCCTTAAAATTGTGGCTATTTTCTCCTAAAAATTAGCCTTGAATAAACCATTCATGCATCTTCAGTATCAAAAACATACATGCATAAAAAAGGAAGGCTTTAGCCTAATTCCCAGCTTTCTGTCTTTTTGTTCAGCCTGGTAACACACAGTACGTGATGACACACAATTATAGGCAATTAATTCAAATATCTGGGAAAGAAGAAATCACATCTGCAGTTAATAATCTCGTGCTTTTTCCAAACCATAAATCATTTTTTGTAAAGGAAGAGAACAAAGATATAAGAGACATAATTAAATGTGACATTTCCCACTAATCAAACGCTTCCTACAAATATGCTGATAACATCATAGGACAGCAAAGCTTTCCAAATTGCTCTAGTGTTTATATGATGCTCATCATCTCTCTGAGGCTCGTTTGAGGCAGAGTACGATACCTATTATATGCTACCATAACGCAGAATTGTCACTGCTAACCTCGGAGGTAATTTCACTGTGCTACTCCAAATCCCATCAATGACAAACATCACCACCTTGGCTGAAATTATTTCCCAGGTGAAATTGTTCCTTTCATATGCTGAACTGCAGTTGACACTTGCAGTCTACTCAAAACCCAGTCTATAATTTCAGGTGCAGGCTCAGACTGAAATTTTGGCCCTCTGGAAGGAAAAGGTAAAACTTAAAGCTCGTGTATGAGGTGGGTGATGTTTACTGGATGAGTAGAGCCCTCACAAACGCTACCATAGGACCAAAAAGAGCAGAAGCTGAAGTAGTAAAGCACAGACTTTGTGCTTTCAAAGCAAGACTTGATTTAGGTAAAAATGTTAATGCTTAGAAGGTTAGAAAATACCACTAAAAAAATCAGACAAACTCTTGTGCTCCGTGTAAAAGTAAAAGGTTTAGTTCAGTTCAAAATTACGTTAAAGTTTTCAGTTTGGCAAGAGAAAAAAGATGTCCATTTTGGGGTCCAACTTGGAGGATTTTTTGTGTTCTACTTATTTTTCCCATTTTCATCATCAAAATGAAACAGAACCAAACCATCTGACTGCTTGGTGTTCCTCTATAACACAAGCTAGAATTTTACCCTGAAGAATCATTTTCTTCAGATTTAACAAGCTTTATCTTTTTGAACCAACTTCCAGCAAGTGAAAAATCAAACTTGTGCCTCCATGTCAATATAATAATATTATTCCCAAAATAAATGCAGGTTTGCTGTACAACCAACCATGACAATTCAGACTGATTCTGTTAAAGAGAGAGGTAGTTTAGGTGCCAAAAGTTAGGTTTGGTTTTAAGTTTGGAAAAAAAAATTCAATACTTAAAGAAAGACGATTATGATAAAGGTCATAAAATGCATGTGCTTGATATTTGTGCTCTAATTTATCAGCTCACAGCATCTGTGCCATAAAATGAAAAGCCAGCTAAAACTAGACTAGACTTGCTTCACTGCCCAGTTTGAGCAAGGCTTCAGAATAAAATGAAGAATAGATAAAGAAGGAAAATTAAGTCAGTTTTCTTGAGCAACTACTGACTTTTGGTTCCCAAACTGAGGCTCTAATGGAATTTTATTTTCAAAGATGGCTTGGTCATTTCTGAAAATTGAGGGTCTCAAACTGGGCAAGCAGTGCCTCCACTGACTAAAAAGTCGTATCAGAATTTTAATAGAAAATATTCATAATGAAACAACTTGTTTTATGAGAACTAAGATAGAATTATTAAGAAAAATAATTTATCTAATAATATTAGTATTTTAAAAGACTGCTTGTAAACTTCCCTTTCAAGCTATTCAAACAAAAAAAAGTACAAAATACTTTAAAAAAAGAAAAAAAGGAATGGACATTAAATTTTAAGGTTTTGGATTGAGCTCTAAATACATGTACATAATTGTGACAGCTCCAGATGTAAAAATTTCTGGCTGTAGTTACTTTGTTATCAGTTCATATTCTGTTGTTCAATACAGATTTCTTGCAATTTATGGATTGTAAAGAACAACGTTTCTATCTCTCGAACGATTTTATGGTCTTTGTTCTTCACAGAAATCTTTGAAAACTAGCATTTTGATCTACAGGGCATGATACGCTCTTTGAAAGTTTTCTTTTTTCCACTAATTTATGTAAGGATTGTTTCTATATATTTTAGTTTCCTTAGTACTAATACTACATTGCTTTAAAAAAAACCCAAAAAACAAAAAAAACCCCAAAAACATTTGGGGAAACAAATTAAAAAGATAAGGATAGTTATAGATGAATTTACCAGTTCAAATAGGAAGGTATGTTCTAATTCCGGAAAATTCCGAAGAAATGTTGTTCTCTCAGTTTTATGACCTTCTTTTTTCTTATGCCCTGAGCAATCACATGCCATGCAATTATATTTTTATCCAATCTCGCAAGCAGACATGTGCTGACCTCGAAAAAAGATTATAACCCTATCTCATTATGATAGGAATAGCCCACAACTATTCAAAACAGCACACACTTCACATGTGAGCTGCGTAAGTCCCCAGAGGATGGGGGATCTAAGTAGGGGTAAAATCACTTTAGAAAACGAAATAGCGAAATTACTGTTGAACAATTGTCACGGTTACGAAGATTAATGATTGAATTGGCCAAAACCCACTCTTATCATTAAATCCACTGTTAATTCACAGGGGGATGTTCAGGAGAAAGAAGTCCTACTCTGGTTAGTAATTAATGTGTGTGGGCATGCCTAAATGGGATCCCAGCCACTTCAGAGAAAATTCCACAGCTCTTCAAATCATTCTGGCATGTGCTTTAATCACACCATTTTACTACACAATCTGTTGAATCAAGGTCTTGGCTAACTACATCCAAACCCAGTATGTGTTTCATCTCAGTGTCTTATTAGACAGGGACAGGCACATGAACATATTCCCACTGTTCAGTTGGAAGATCTTGGCTAGAGCCATCAACTGAACAAAAACCACAGTAATACCACGTAGTTCTGGAAACTCTTTTGGGATTTGTTACTATTTATTTTTGTTAGAGGCTTTTTGATTACGTTGAACCAAGACTGCCTTTTATACAGTGCGTTAAAATAATCCAGAGAATGCCAGAACACCAGCACTGTATACCTGCTCACCTGCTGCCTATTCCTAGTGTGCAACACAGCATGCTGGCCTTCTGTGGTGGGCTGCATGGTCCCAAGCCGGCCATCCTGCACACTGCATAGCCCAACATGCAAACATGAAAAAGAAACGTTGTTTGTTATCCTTCAGAAGATTATGGCTTCTTATCTTTCAAATACCAAAGCACAGACTCACTCTGAATCTGCTTGTACTGCATCGCGGCTGTCTTCTAGGCCATCTTTGACCCAGAAGGAGATACGTAAACCAGGTATTACTAAATTACTTAAACGAAATAATTTTCTCACTCCGTGCCCCCCACAGGCAGAGGTGTTCGTCACCTGCGCACCAGCCACCAGAAGGGACAGAGAAAGCCAGTCCGATCTCTGTACAAGGTCAGTTCTCACTGGCTTCAGACGAAACATAATCTGTATGAGACATCTGCCTGGGTTAAAAACGTCCACAAGAAAGTGCAGAATGCATTAAAATCTCCCTCAGAGCCTTAATATCCAAGGCAAAGAGTACACCCCTTCCCCACTTTAAAATGGGCAAAGTGACAAGAGCCTGAACACCACTGAAGTCAGGAGTACCTGTGGTACCCCTCAGTAGTTAAAGTCTTTCAGAGTTTGCGCTTTCCCATGCTGGATCTCAGCATTAATATCCCTTCCACAGGAGCTCCCGGACTGTCAATCATCTTCTGCCAGAGGTGCTGTTCTTCCCCTTGTGAGTCCATCCAGTCAACCTCCTTGCCATTACTTACACCTGGCAATTACAAAACCGTGAGGTAGTTATTTAGTACTTGCTCATTTGCTCCATCAGCCTATAGAAAGATGACAAGCACTTCACACTACCACCTGTACAGGGAGTTCTACTAAAAACAGGTACTTCCTGGAGAGCACCAGCTTGTCATTACACTCCTTTGTGGCACACAGACAGCAGTGCATAAACTTCCCCACTCTGTACTACAAGCAACAATCTCCTAACAGAGGAGAAACGGATTCACACCTCTTCCAGATCACACCATCAGCCACAGAAAGCCTGCTACTGGAGAATAGTAGTCTCCTTCTTCTCACTGGGATGCCAGGAAATGATTCCAAGGTATTCCCAGTTCTTCTAGACTGCACAGAAGTACAACTGTCCACTGAATTTTTGTGTCTCACTCAATGGAGGAAAGAACTAAATCATCTACAGGTTACATGTTGCCTTCTCTCCCTTTTCAATTTCCCCAAGTTCCCATATACCTTCCATACACTCAGTAAGTTTTCTGTCCTTCATACACATGAATCACTTGTGGTAAGGAAGAAGGAGAGCAGAATAAGAAAAGCAATCACTGGTCAGATGGAACCTTACCATTTCCAGTGCTCAGACGGACACCTCCCAAAAAAATATTACTAGAGAGCGACTCTTTGTCCCACACAGTTAATTCCAGGCAGATGTTACGTATATCCTTTGCATTCAAGCCACTGAAAGCAAAGGTATGATTCCACTGTGGGTTCACGCTCTTTTTTATTACAGGAGTTTTGTGTTTTGTAGTTTTGCTGTCATCTGGGAGCAGGTATCTGGGAGATACAGAAAAGGAAAATCAAATATGGAGATGGTATGTCACATAATATTCACAAAGAATTACAATCACGTAGAGGCTCAAATGGGATCAGGACCCCATTTCCCCACTGTTAATAAATTAAGCATATAGCTGAAGTGCATATTTTGCATTTGTGCTTCGTTTGTTCTTATAGTTACAATGTCAGCTATTGGCAGCAGAAACTGAAATTAGGTCTCTTTGGCCCACGTCCTGGGTCTTAACCACAAACTTTTTATTTCAGTGAGACTAAATATGGACATAAAAATGTTGGCTAGAAGGGGCCTCTGGAGACACCTAGTCCAGTCTCCTCTCAAAGCAGGACAGGAGGTCCTCCAGAAAGAGATGGAAATGACTGATATAAAGGAACTTCAGCAGGTTAGCATCATCAATTTGAGTTGCCTAACCCCCCTATTGACTGCAAAAACACTAATGCTGTGAAGTCTTACAAGCTTTTCACATTTTACTTTTAGTAGAGAATTCCTTTAGTGAAACTAAGCAAACTTAATACTCTATAGTTTCAAAAGCAGAGGTCTGTACAAATTTTCATACTCTGTACCTTTACCTCCTTCAGCAAAGCTAACGGAATAACTATGTGCTTGCACATAAATACTATAGGATCAGACATACAAACAAGTTACGTCACTAGACCTCCATCAGGACTCCTGTGTTGGCTTTTAGTTGACAATATACATGAGCTAGTTTACAACAGTGGGCTAATCAATGTCAAGTTATCTCAAGCTAGCAGTGCAGATTAGACCACTGAGGGACCTCAAGTGGTTCATGGCAGCTTGATTCTGCATTTAGCCATGACACATGACAGACCAACAGTCAAAGGAAAACAGACTCCTGTTCCACTGTACTGAATAATCCATGTCAGCAACAGCAGAGACCGCTATCTAAAGATAGTCTGGAGGATTACTGGCTACGCATTGCTACTGATAATGTAAAAAAGCTTTGACATTTTCCCCCTGAAGTCTGTTGTGAGTTCCAGGTGGGAAGAAGCCAGCAAAAGGAAGTGCCCTCACATATACCAGGAAAAGAGAGGTGGCATGAGAGAACAAAAACATAGGAAGAATAGCTCAAACTTTTTCTACTATGTTTGAAGTCAGTCATAGACTTCCTGGGAACCCTCAGGATTTAGATGTGCGCCTTGACACTGTACTACATGCCAAAGAGCTTTCCCAATTAAGCATTTGAAAAAAACTTCCAACACTATTTATAGCATAAGAGAGAAAAATCTTTTCTCATTTAGCATATTTACTTGAATCAAAACAGAATCTCCTCATGCACATAATGAATTTTCTCTTTCTGCATGTTTCAGGTGATATCCATTAGAAAGCACCTCAGCTTGATGGAGCATGCCAGCTGTTGTAGGTGCTCTTTGCAGTTTTACAAGGAATCCAAACAGACTTGTGTCTTCCTGAAAACAAGTTTCTTATTCAGGATGTAATCTGGCTATTCGTCTTAGTACAAAAAATATGTACTGTTTCAGTTTCCTGAAAATGTAAATGTCACCATCAGATCAGGTATGACCTCCAGTGTGAGAGCCCTAATTTACAATTTCTTGCCTCTAGGAATGATGAATATTCAGCTATGTTTCTCTGCCGACTCAGCGGAAGTGTTTCCTTTTAATAAATATTGTATTCTATAACAGCGTGCACATTAGCACACTGGATACTTATGTATGAATAGAGTAAGTGGATTGGATGACATACTGATTCTTGACTGAAGGCTATTTAAATACTGTTCTGTTTAACCACTGGGACAACTCGCATCTCTCTGCCCTTATCCCACAACATCCTTTTCTTCACCATTTAAAATTGCCAGTTGCTTTTCAGGACTGACACTCCATACACGTATGTACAGACACATTGGAAAAAAAAATATGAGTCAGCCAAAATATAATTCAATGCAACCATTAAAAAAATGGGGAGAAAAAACTACAGACCCTTTCACGAAAGTGTCAGATGTGCCTCCTGATTTCACCGCTGTTAAGTTCTTTGCTTCTTTAATGAGGACTTCTAATATACCACCAGATGGCACGTGAGAATCTCCCTTTTTTTCTTTTTTAAAGCTCTTCTTCCCTATATATAGAACAGAATTGCAACATCATCATCATTGTAAATTATATATACACTACAAGACTGATTTGGAAATGTAAGTTTTCTTGGCTAGATTCTTTCACTCATCTCCTGCAATAGGATTAAAATATTTCTTATGAGGAGATTCTAATTCTTTACCGGTAAAGAAACTAATCAGGCAGGGGCAGAAAAATCACTCCATATTTGATAAAGAATTTGACTGTGTAACTATTTAGCCCTTGCTGGACACAACAGGATGCCCTACCTGAGGCCCTTTCCAAATACAAGCATTTGTGGATCACTGTGCCAAACACAGAGAACTCCGTGTCCTGTAAAACCCACCATCTTGTAAGTATCCACTTCCACCACTGATGTCAAGGCGGCCCTACACCACAAGCAAGGTATCAAACCTTTGTCCCAAAGCTAAAAGTGCAGAAATACACTGCATATGTTCCATGTGTAAGGCTGCAGCGCTCCTTGGAGACTGTGACAAAGGACACAGTGCTCACTGACACGCTACTGCTTTTGAACAGCAGTGTGAGGACAAGCATACTGGCTGCTGCTGCAGATTCTAAGAGGCTTATCAGCAGGGACCATACACACTGATTCAGGCTGAAAACATCAGAAAAAAAAAAGATCAGGAGTGAGTTAAAATGTACTAATTAAAAAAAAATGCAGCTAGCATGTATCTAGCAACTAGCTTTTAAGAGAGAAAACCTTGGAATTCCTGCTAGCAGAGGCAATCATCTGTCAAAAAAAGAAAGGAAAAGAAAAAAAGTCTAACACATCTGTCAAATCCTAATGCTAGCACACAACACTATCACTAAGACAGTGCTATACATGTCCAGTGTATCTGTGTACACTCAGGTACTACCCAGTCATTGCTTTCACTTCAGATGATTGCTGTTCCTCAAGTCAGTACAATGCAAAGAGTTAGTTAACTATTTTCCCCTGTTCAGTGTTGATGAAAATAATGGCTTACGCTAAAGAATGCAGATATTTTACAGGACTATATTGCAACAGTAATACAGTAAAACTGAGCAGAGGCAAATCAGTGTCAAAAAAAAAGTGTGAAAACGAGGAGATAGGTAAGCTTAAAGACAACCAAGCATGAAGAACTAAGTGAAGTCTACTCCTTCAACCAGATATACACTGTATATAACCAGCTGAAAAAAGAACCCACAGACTATGATGCAGACAATTCATTTCTACGTGGCTGTCCTCAATCATGTTACCTAATGTCTGGATTTTTTTAATCAGGTCACAGCCATGCATGAACACTTGACTGCACACTCCCCTTCTCTGCCCGTAAGTTCAAGAGAAGAAGACAGAGAAGGAGAAACACACTCATGGTTCAAAATTTCCACAGATAAAGACACTAACATATTGAAGTATAATTTCAATCTTCAGTAATACCATTACTTCACCCTAGGTGAGGTTTTTTAATACTCAGAGGAATGTAATCATATGCTGCCATTAATGTTTGTTTTACCTTGAAACTGCCCTAGAGGAAGCATTAGGTTTCTGTCTGGGGGAATGTAACGTAAAACAACTGTCAGTTCTCCTTTATATTGAAGCCCAGCATCTGTCACAACCTCCACCTGAAACAAAACAAACAAACCCATCTAAGGTTAATCGTTCACCTCCTCCTTTTGATTTTAATTTTGTTGTACTAACATAGTATTTGAAACACTTCTTAAACATATCAAGCCCACTTTCAGATAATTAGACATTCCAGATTGAATGCAATCACACTTCAGAAAACTTTATGAGCTAGGGAATACAAGCTCTCAGAAGAATAAAGCCATGTGGCATTAGACACTGTTCAGTGAACACACAGAGGAGAGAGATATCTAGGGTGAATAAGTGAAGCAAAGAGAAAACAAACCTCAAACTTATTTCTGCACATATAAACTACAGCAAATTTAAGTTGACATTCAGCCCTTATTTCCCCCAGTCAGGATTTTAAGCTGTAATTGGTTTCGTGTGTTTCAGATGAGTCACTCCTGAGTCACTCCTTGAGTAGAGGTGTGGGGAACCAAGGCGAGGAAAGAGAGCAGAGTCCAGCTCTGAAATAGAAAAACTTCTCGAAAACTCTTAATTCCAGTGTCTTTTTCCTTTTCTACACATCTACTGTTTCTACATCTTTTTGTTTTATAAATGTTAGAACCTGGTCCAGAAAGAATGCATTCAGAGCTCTTCAGAGCATCCTTGTCAAAAGAATATTAAGCCTTCACTGATGTGCTGAACTTCCATTCACACCGTAAGAAGTTGGAAACTACATTTTAAAAACAAGAGATGCAACACAGAGGAAACATGTTATGCCAGTTCAGACAGACCTCTAGAAAAATAAAGTACAATAAAAATGAAGCCTTGTACATTTACATTACAGATCAAGTCTACGAAAAACTCAAGCATGTGCTAACCTTGCTCAATGATGTCCACTAATGGTGGTGGGACTACACAGATGCTCACATTTCTGTACATGCTTTAGTGCTTAGGTTTGGGTACAAATCAACAAACCTTCCTGATCTCTCAACAGGGACAAAGCACGTGTATAAAGAGAGAGGACCCTTGAGTGCTGCAAGACACACACCAATGTACCATACAACCCTGTAAAGAATTGCCTATAGACAAATGTCTAATCTGTTACCATATTTCTCTGAAATGCATTCAGCTTGTCTCCTGACTCCTCAAGAAGGTCAAAATTCTATATAAAGAGAAAACAGAACCAAAAAACCCCAGCAGAAATACATACGATGATACGCAAAATCAGCACTGCCTTCACGTCACGGACTCCAGGCTAAGGCACTAACCATGCTTAGAGGGGCTAAGTCTGTACACAAGGATGGGACAGGTAACAAAGCCATTTTCGTGAAAACAACATGGCCCTTTTGTGACTTTGAAGCACTTTTACAGCAACACAGGCATTCCTGCACTGACTCTGAGAAAAACGGTCCTGTCTCCAGCAGTCTCTGATGCCAGTTGCTACAACAGACCACAGAAGAAAACCTGTAGTAAATGGCTGTGGAATAATTTGCACAACATCTAAATCTTGCCAGTCAGGCAGCTCCCTTATGGTCTGAACTATGAAAATTTAGGATCAAGTTTCCCATAAAAGCAGCAAGAATTATATTTTCTGTTCTACTGGTGACAAGAGATGGTATAAGTTCTTACGTCAGGAACAATTTGTCAACATCCCCCCCAAACCCACATATAACATGGCTCTAGACTCTGTCCCCTCTTTAACCACAGAACTACTTTATCTTCTTTTTCTGATTTAACCACACTCCTCTGGAAAATAGAATTAGCAGGTCTTAAAGTCTCCAATCTTTTCACTCAAACAGCCAAATGACTCATGACAAAGCAAATAAAGATCTGTAACAAAACGCAGGAAATGTTTCACTGCCATTCCTGTCTCTATCAGGCAGTTCATAAGGGAGAACAGCACGTAATTTGCATGTGTATTAACCTGCGCTTATTTAAAATTCAAAATGGAATTATTGATACGTAAAAAAATATTATCTTTGCTGATCAATAATCTTAGCAGCATTTCAAGTTTAGAAACATTATTTATAACAACTTAGGAGGCAGACAAAACCAATTCTATGTTTGCTTTCTTTGGTAAAAAAAAGAACCAATTTAAAAATCCTTTTAATGGGTTTGGAAATAATCAGACAACACCTTCCAGCTGGAATAGCTGAAATGCTTAATGCCTCATTACTTTTTTTCCTGAGCAGGAGAGCTTCATGACTGTCTTTTTTTTCCCCCCCCTGCTAGGATTAAAAGAAACCACCCATACACACACAAACCCCTAAAGTTTGAAATGAGATGACAAAGAGATTACTGCACAATAAGAAGCTCTATTTCAGACCAACATTGCATGAAAACTGGAAGCAAAACAAATACTAGATGTGTATCTTATTGTTGTAGATTGGTGGGTGTTAAATACAGGCATCATCTGACACCAGCCAGAGCTATGACAGAGAGATAGTAGATATTTATTCTGCTTCAAGAGCAGACCCAACAAAAGTAACATACAAGATGCAAGCCTGTAAGGAGAATGGTATAATCCTGGCCTGGACACAGTGCTGACTGAAACATGTTTGTTGCCATCATTAGCCACTTTCTCTTCCTGGTCTCACCTTGCCTGGACCACAAAGGAAGAGCTGGTGGTCACCCTTGTTAACAAAGCTGAACTAGGAAACTGCAAATGATCTTCCTTGCCACTTTTAAAGTGTGAGATATGTAAGTGTTCAAAGAGGAGACCAATTTCCCTATGCATCTTCTGGCAAATTATTTTAATAAAGTATAAATTTGTGACAATTTAGATGTAAGCCCCACAAAGGGCTATACTTAGAAATTAATTATACAGCAGTCGGATTCATCTCCCACCTGAGAAAAAGGCACAAATCAAACACACCTTCCTGAAACCCCAAACATAACACTATTTCTTTAAATACAATGAACACAGAGCAAACAAGTAATCTGAGTCTATTTCCACAGTACTTGCAGTACAACCTTGAATTTTTCTGTAACATGAAAAATAGACTCTCTGAAATGTCAATCTAAACCACTGGAATTTCTGGGGGTTCTGGCTGCTGCAGGAGCAAGCAAGCCTTAAGCCTTCAATCCTCTAGTTTACAACAGCTCTTTGAATCTCTTCCAAAAATGAACACCTTCTCCTTTGCCAAATCAGGGGGTGCCCTAGAGACAGAAGTCATCCTATCCTTAGCGAAATGCAAGCCCTGTTTCACAGACCAATTGATTTTCCTGATGAGAAGCCTTATCTTGTATCTTCCTAGTTAAGGTGACTAAGAGATTAAGAAGTCATTTTGTCACAGCTGAAAGATGTAAAGCACTTTGAACTGAAACAAAAAAGGTCTATTTCTTTCATAAACTGTTAAGGGTTGGGTAGGGTGGAGTGGTAGAGAAGTCCTTATTTTAAAAAAATAATCAGTTGCTTTACTGGATCATTTCTCCATTCCAATGTATTACAAGATGAACTCTTAGTTTATTTAAAAGATAGGGGTTTTGTTTGTTTTTAAGTAGCCAATCACATGTAAAGTTTTCATGAAGTATGTTTTGATTGAATAAAGAACAAATATTTTATTTTTATTACCGTATTAGACTGTCATAAAGTCACCATTTTATAAACACATTCCAAGGGAAAAATAACCAAGCCTTGCTAAATTTGCTTCGCAGTACTTTCACTGGCCCCTGGAAACCCTTACCTTGGGCTGGAGCACAAACCACTCATCACCCTGGTTTTCGAAGTTCCAGGAATCAAACGGAATTTCCACCTCCCCAAGGAAGCTATTGCGTCCAAATCTGTCATAGTGCCAGACAGAAAGCTGCAGGGTCCTGGTTTCTAGCTGTGTGTGACTGATGACATACTATCAACAGAAAAAGAGAAAAAGAAACTCTCAGAATAAGCAGAAATAATAGTTTCCACAGAGCCTTTTACAGCTCTAGCTCAATTTCATGAAACCCACAGCAGCTAACAAGGGAAGCATGAAAGAGAGGTTTGTTTTCTTTGCAAACAAGACTGATCTAGTCAGAAACATCAAATGTTAATGTTAAACTTAACTCTTTTTTTTTTTTGCAATATGCATCCAATGGGAATTAATGTTACTACCACGATTGTGGTTTTTTTTTTCTGTATTATTTACTGGGTATTTATGACTATAGAGTAAATTATGACAATTAAAACTACAATCCTGTTAGTTCCTTATAAGTTTACGTAAAAGAAGCAGATCAGCATCAAAGTTTAGTTCCTAAAATAAAAAAAAAACTCCGCTGGTTCTTTCATCCATAGAGAGAGTCTGCTGTATACTAGTTCCTAGAAATAGTGTCCTCTCCTTTTCAATTGCACCTTTGTAACGTATGAAAAAATGTTCTGAAAACAAGTAAAACTGCATCTGCAAAGCATGCACCAAGCATATCAGTCTTAGTTACCATTATTGTCTTTGAAAGCTATTAAAAAACTCCTCTGAAGAAACATCATATTCTCACAAGTACACAGAAAATTATAAACATCTGGAATTCTATCTCTGCCCACTCTGTTTTTAGCAAAAGGCCCATTAATTCCCCGAAATTCACCCTTCTCCTAGTGTTAGCTGAAGAGACACAGATGTCTCCCTTTTTACATCTAGAACAACATCTGGACTCAGACACATATTCTCCAAAAGCTGAAATAGTGAAGTCAGTTGGCGAACCATACAAGCAGGCTCTTCATGTATAGATACATCTACAATGATTAATCCTAAATGCCAGAAGCTCCACTGTGAGAAATGTCATATTTAGCAACAATGGAATAAAAGTCAAAGAGGGAAGAGACAGATAGATTTAATTCTTTTTCTTTTTTTCTTTTAGCAGTAGTTACAGTTAGGATGAACAGATGTAGCTCTTGGTTACCTACCCACAATTCAAATAAGCCCTCTTCATTACAATTCACATTTTTAGCAAGCTGCTAGGTCCTGTCCTCACCGAGTTCCCTGCCAGCAAACATGTTTAGTGCTATGTTCCTTGTTAAATAGTCTAACACCTTTTTTTTTTTTTTTCAGGCAGTTCTTTACTATAAACAATTTGAAAATGAGGCTATACAAGAGTCTCTCCCTTGGCAAGCAGTCTGGCCAGATCAAGCATGTGTAAGTCTGCAAAATGGTTTTGTAGCCAGGTTAAGCCAAGCATACTGGCCAGGGAACATCTATTAGCCTCTGTTATAAGAAACTTATTTAAAACATCACTAAAATTATGAAAAAAAAATTCAGGAGAAACTAAGAAGAGTTTCTGGCCTCATGACAGCCAGCTGGGATAACTCTCTTCTATTGACAGGAAGGGGAATCACCAGGAGCCTTGTGGTCTAGGTGCCAGATAGGCAGCGAACTGAGCAGAAACTCTGCCATTCCCACCTCTACCACAGAGTCAAGGGGGTGAATAAGCAGCTTGTGAGGAGCTCAAAAATATTTCAGCCTCTGTAGTAGATGTGAGTAAAAGGCAAGGAAGGAAAGCCTGGGTGTTGTGCTCCACCAGTCCTCAAGGAAGTAATCTGTCATCGTCTTTTGTAACAGAAAATGAACTTCACACAGCTTTTTTGGAAGGCATGTGGTGAAGCCATTGTTGGCATTTTCTTATCAAAGTCAGTTCTGCTTTAAAAAAAAAAATTAAAGCCTCCAGAGAAATTCAGATCTTACTGCAAAAGGTGGTTTTCTCTTCCAAATCAGTGACACTGGAAGTTTTAAGCTACCTCTACTTCAGATCAGCTGCTACCTTAGGATGTACAAAATCTTTAAGGTGCTTTTAACAACTCTGAGCTCAGGTTTGATGGGAACACCAACAGTTTCGAAAGACAACTATGAAAATTTATAGAAGTTTGACCTGTAAAGGGAAGAATCAAGCAAAAACATTTACAGCTGAAAGTGAGAAATTACAACTCATAGGATTACTAGATGTTTTCACTTAAATACCTTCCCTTTGAGGCATATCTTCCACATCCTAATCCCTATACCAGAACACATATAGAAAATGCCTGTGAGCACAAGCAGAACATTCATCACAGCCTGAGAGAGGGACAGTGTTCTCACCTTCAGTGTTTCATTAAATTCTGGATTGGTGCTGTTACTTTTAATTTTGGTCTTGCGTTTACTTTGGCGGGACTTATCAGGCAGAAGATATGCTTTGACATATCTGTAGATCAAGTAGTAAATTATTAGCAAGGAGTAAAAATGATGAGTTTGAAGAAGGACCTAACATTGCTGCATTAGCAACACATATGAGGAAATTAATTTTTGCAGTCCAAACAATGTACACATGTAACAGAGAATACGTGAAACATGGAAAGGTATGATCTTTACCTACAAACACAGCAATGTTAGTCAGATAGGATCAGAATATCAAAATGCAGAGCTATATTAATTTGCTCATTATCAGAAACGCAGAAAGCTTTCCCTTTTGTAGTATACGATCACTGACTAGTTACATACGACAACACATACACTGAAAATACAAGAGAATGAAAAACTTCATACCTTACCTACAACAGGATTACACATGATGATGAGAGAATTTACAGATTATACTGAAAACTATAATGAGAAGCTCAGAAAACACAGTCCTTAAAAAGTGAATCTATGGATGTGTGAACCAGTTATCTCTATCCTTCCCTCCCTCCAAAACATCACTCCTCTCACATACTTTAGTTTTGATTCTAGAAGTAAGAAGTCAAGTCAGCCTCCCTATTTCTTCATATTTTTTGCCCTTTTACTGTCAAACAGGTTGATAATTTAAGCAATCCTATTGCTTTCCCAGAACAGGCACATGTTGCCCTAATAAACATCTCAAAAATGCATTTCGCACAGAGAATCCCAAATCAACCATCATTAGAATGCTGCCTTGTAGCAAGTGGATTTTATGAGTTCTCAGGCTCATATCACAACCCTAGGCTACATCACTGACTGCAGTGCGTGATGCAGTGGAGGACACCCCTAGCAGAGCCTAAGAGGAAATTCTCCTCTGGACTTACGGATCGGTCCTTTGTTTCTTCTCATCTGCAATGGCCAGGTTTCTGCAACTTTTCACCAGGATGTTGAGGGCACCTGTTTTGTAGCTGTAGTTGATGTTGAGATGGATTTCACCACTGACCTTCACGTTGCCATAGTCACCAGTTTCACTATATACACTCAGCATGCTGCTAATGCTGGCCTGGAGAGGGAGAGAAAAAGTACTTAGAGGCTTAAACAAATTACTCTTTTCCAGAATCTGCTTTTTTTCATACAGCTACAGCCTTGCAATATTGTCACACTTGCTAGGACTTGCTATGAAAACAGATATATCATAGAACAGAAATACCACCATTTTATATAAAAGGGAATAAGAACTATAATTAATAATAGCTTAAATGTCTAGACAGTTAATGTTTTACCATGCAGGACTCAAACCTATTTATAAACATTACCACCATTTAATTCATGCATGAACTGAAGAGCAGACAGACTACATAAATTGTAAGCTCACATAAATTCCAAGCAGAAAAAAAAAAGAAAAAATCACCTCTTTGGCTCTGCTGTACACTGAATTTTTACTGAGTCTCACAAGACAACTGCTGACAGAGCCATTAGAAGAAGTTATAATGATGCTTCTATAATAGAGATGGTATAAATCCATGTTTGTTTAAAGTGACACTCATCTCTCACTAGTAATTCTAAAACAAAGAGCAAAATTCCCTACCCACCATTTCTATAATTTTCCTAAAGCTCAAAAAGTTCAGCAATAACCCCACAAAATTTTCCACTGAAACATATCATCCCTCAATCTCTTTTTTTTCACTTATACCTTGCAGAGTATTGCTATGAGGATTTCCTCTTCCAAAAGATTACAGTTAGGAAAGAACTAAATATTTTTATAGAAAACCAGAGCAATAGGCACGCTGCCAGGACCAGAGGCATTTGAGAAATCTGGTGCACATTTTCTTTTGAGTCATTGAGCAAGGTTGCTCAAAAAGATATATAACCATCTAAATCCTAACATATAGGAACCTTGCAAGACACACAAGTAGTCTTTAACAAAATGGGAGAAAAGAGAGAGAAACCTTAAAAGTAAGCTAAACAGAGGATTCAGAACTCACAGTATCACCATCTGTTTCAGGCACATTTAAATATGTCCATTTTCTGTCAGAGCCTTCTGGGGAGTTCTTTAAAGAAGGCAGTGCAAAAGATCAAGAGAAAAGAGTGTTAGACAGCTGCAGTAAGAAAGAAAGTGCAGTGATAAATCTTTACCTGTACAGAAAAGTAAAGGAAGTTTGTCTTGCAAAGCCATAGCAAGCAAGAAAGAAAAAGTTATCACGAAATCAGAGAAATGCTAAGTGTTTTCCATATACTTCAAATATTGAAGACACACGGCTCAACGTAATTAAGTAGAAATGAAGTATCTGTTGTATCAAAATAAAGAAATTACATTTTAGAACACCATCTCAACAGATTTGGATTTGTATTGAATTCTATTTGGTTTTGTCCTCATTTACATCTACATGAAGTTAATCCTTACTTAGGCTAGTCAAAAGCTAAGCATTCATGTATTTGTAAAATTACAGTTTCTCAGTGCAGTTTTTATGAATAGATAAAAATGCACAGAAACTTGTAAACATGTCACTCTTTGGGTAAAAATATAGTAATAGAATAGTTGGGGAAACATTTTCCCCCTCTGCTTGCTAGAGCAGTATCTGGAAATCTCACCAGTGAGCTCAAGGTAATCTACATCTTGATCTACCTCCTTCCTTATCAGCTGTAGGAAGCAAGGAAGAGCACAGACAAGGAGAAGAGCCACACAAAAAGAATTGGTCTGTGACAAAACTCAGTTCTCTGAGCCCCTTGCCTGAGGGCCCAACAGCAAAGAAAGCTGGAGGGATAAGCAGGCCTGTGTCAATATGGTAAACAAAAAGACATGGAAAATCAGGACGAGCAATCATTTTCCATAAAGTTAATTTTATACATCATGTAGGAATAATAAATGACAAAGACGATTTTTTATTTTAATTTGTGCTAGCCTTCTCTATCCTTCATTTAAAAAAAAGAAAAAAGCTTGTCCTTTTATTCCTTGTACAATTGGCTGAAATTCCACGAACAGAACTCGTTAAAATTACTGGAGAATTAGCAGTACACACTGACAAATGTGCCATATTTCCTCCTATTCCTAACATGCCTTGAGCTGAATTCCAGCCTTTACCAGCTATGCATTTCCACCTCTAGCATACATGAAAATGAGTATCCTTGGACACCATTAGTGAATTTAACAGTCCCAGTATGTGCTACAAAATGCCTAAATTACACCTGTAACAGGAAAGTAACAATCTGTGTGCCCACTTTAGCAAACAAACAAGGCTATATTCACATGAGCAAGTGAATGAGTTTTTCTCTATTGAATCCAAAAAATTTTTTTCTTGATCTTCAGCTAAGTGGGCAGCGAGGGATAAATTATTGGGGAAAAAAAAAACAACGGAGGGTCTTAAACAAACAGAAATTTTTTATGTACTTGACTCTCTTCCCCACAGACTCTGTTCTGTGGCACTTACACTGCACATTACATGTGCTAAATGTAACGTCCTTAAGAAAGCTACTAATTTTCCAGTTTTATACGTAGTAAACAACATATGGAGGATGCAGAGGCTCATCTTAGTACCTCACTAAGGATTATATTTGTTTTGCATCATATCTTAACGCTGAGGTAAGGCATTGGAACAATTCAGTCTTACTGATGTGATGGGTCTTGACAACACCACATTAATGTATTCAGGAGAGGAATCAGTGGAGGATACAGGGAAAACTAAATACACAGTTCATGTACTAGCTTTGCAAAAACACAAAGAAAAATACCCTAATGCTGAGATACAGTTCCTGTTCAATGTCACTTCCCATTTCTTCTCACTCATGTTACAGGTAGATTTCAAGTATCTTTACCCTGTGAGATACATCTTCCTTTATCTCAAATGCTCATTGTCAGAGTACCTATACTATACTT
The DNA here is from genome assembly GCA_011057875.1 of Pterocles orientalis. Classification (NCBI taxonomy): domain Eukaryota; kingdom Metazoa; phylum Chordata; class Aves; order Pterocliformes; family Pteroclidae; genus Pterocles; species Pterocles orientalis. Next base: position 113,436 of record WKFP01013944.1, read on the forward strand.
TAAATTCTCATATTTGAAAAAAAGAAAGGAGAAACACGCAGTTAGAGCCTACTGTTCATTAGTAACACTATTTCAATGTGATTTAACGGTACACAGTCATTTGACAGATAAGTATATGAAAAAAATCAGTACAGTGCAGAAGGCTCAGAGGCTTACAACAAGCAGAGTAAAGGCAAAAAGAAGAGAGACGGGGAATACTAGTAACTAATAACACACACTGAAGGGGAATAAAAAAAAGAAGCTGTAAAACTGACCTGCTCTTACAAGGAGAAGCAGCTTGCCATTTGCAACCTCACCATTAACATAGCATTGCAGTGACATTAAAAGTCATGTCACGGTGAATAAAGAGAAACAAGAGCATTGAGATGTGAGACTATCTCAAACCTACAGCAGTGGAAAAGATGTGCTGTGCTTAAGAAAAAGGTCAAAAGGAAATCTAGAGCACTGGGACAAAACCCAATGCACAGACGGAATGCTGCCTACAGTATACAGAAGGAAGGCTCTCTAAATGTAGTTCCTCAATTAGCGGCCTAAACGGAGAAAGCACTTAAGCATCTGCAACCCTTGTATCCAACATTCAAGGAAAATAAAAATAATTTTGTTTATAAAATCCACAGGAGCATCAAGCACTGGAGATAATGAGTCACAGCCAGCCTCGGGTAGGTGGGTCTAATTAGACCAGTGCCAACAGGCTACATTTGTTCAAGTCTGATTTGGTGTGAAGTGCCACACATCTCTGTTGTGTCTGGTTTTGTAAATTATGCAAATTAGAAGGGAAAAGGGTCTGGACATGGCCAGACCTAAGATACCAAAGTGCTCTGAAGGCAACTTTCTCAGCCCTTTCTTCTCTCCAGGTAAACCAAGCTTGGATTCAGTCAACCTGAGACCAAGAACTTAAGTGGGCATTCCCTGGACCCTGCTTGCATGGGGACTAATGGGGAAGCAGTCTAGAAATGACAGTTCATTGGTTACTATCACAGACCAAATTTTCTCATCCCTTTTAGCATACAGACTCATCTCTCTTAATCCTCTTCAACTCTCTGATCTTATCCTTGGAGTTTATCACATTTTTCTGGTACTCTGTATGCTGACCAGAGCTATTCTTAGGCACAAGTCATACACGAGTGGCCAAAGAGCACTTCACAACTTTTCTGAAGATGCTATCAGTTTCCCACACCCTAAGCGTCAGATCCCAAAAATGAGGTACACAACAGGTAGTCATAAACATTAGAGGCTACTTTTATCATGCATTTTCTTTCCCAGTAACAGGCTGCATAATGAACCATTACAGCTTGTTATAACAATTTTGTTGCACATCAAGCACCTCTTACAACCTGAAAATGCAGCCACCCTTCTAAAATCAACATTAAGTTGCAAGCTAGACAACCATATGACTGATATATCTGATTTACAGCATATAGTTTGATTATGACAAGAAACAAAAGGATATAACAGAAAAATAGTAAAATAATTGTAGCAGGCAGAAAAGTTGTCATCAACCAAAATCCCCAGTTATCTCCATCCTCACTATAAAGATAAATACTTTTTGGATGTGAGTGGTATGGCAACTGTGTCATGAAGAATAGGAGAAGCTGGGCTGGGGGACAGGCTGAAAGAGTTGGGGTTGTTCAGCCTGGAGAAGGCTCCGAGGAGACTTAATAGCAGCCTTCCAGTACATGAAGGTGGCTACAGGAGAGACAGGGAAGCACTCTTTATCAGTGAGTGTAGTGAGAGGACAAGGGGTAACAGGTATAAGGTAAAAGAGGGTAAATTTAGACTAGACACTAGGAAGAAATTTTTCACTGTGAAGGTGGTGAGACACTGGAACAGGTTGCCCAGGGAAGTTGTGGATGCCCCATCCCTGGAGGTGTTCAAGGCCAGGCTGGATGGGGCTTTGAGCAACCTGGGCTAGCAGAGGGTGTCCCTGTCCATGGCAGGGGGGTTGGAATTTGATGATGTTTAAGGTCCTTTCCAACCCAAACCATTCTATGATTCTATGATAATGATGCCACAGAAGTGGTATGTATACAAACACATAGACAAGCATTTGCGTCCCAAGAATCTGAACAACCAGAAAGTGGTTTGAGATGGAAGATCCCACCACAGCCTCGTTCTCTTCATTACTAGTAAATTGAGATCAAGTGCTCCTCTGCAAAGCTGAGCAGTCATGTACTGCAAACACCTATGGTTTGCATTCTCCATGTCAGCTCGGTAGTAACCTGAGCTTGTGAGGAAATCTGCTGATGAGTATGTAAGATGATTTTTCTCTTTCCATGTGCTGCAGAGACCAGCATTTTATCTTTCAACAGCACTAAAAATATAATAGAAAAACTATCTAAATGTTAAAGGATGTTTCTCAAGTGCAGGATGAAAGATGATCTGTTGCTAAGTGGTATGAAGTTAAGCTTTTTGGAGGAACAATAGTCTTTTGTGGAAGGAAAAAGCATATGTTTTCTACTCAAGATCTTACTGTCGATAATCCGCTTGTCAAATGTCCATGTTTCCTTGAATAACGAGATGCCACTATTTCATCAATATCTTCTTCTGTTTCATCCAGATAATCCTAAACGACAAACAGGCATTTTAGTCGTCGTGTTCTGCTCTGTATTTGGTCAACCTCTGTCACTTAGTTTTGTTTCACATATTTTCCACTTTAGGAAGACAGTGCAGGATGCATTCAAAATTTTAATCTCTAGAGGAATTTTGATCTATGTTTTCCACTTTTTTGCACAGGCACATAGCATAAAGGGAAAAGACACTGTTATAGTTTCAGGGTTCAATTGCTTAAGAACTGGAAAACTTGACACATGTACTTCATATCTTATTCTGGAGGTGTATACCTTCGCATGGCCAACAACTGTGCACATAAACAAAACCCAGTTCCGTGCCTACCAACAATCCCATGTGAATTACATTATTCTACTTACTACTACTTACATTCAGGAATTCCAGTCTGGAAATCTTAGAGGGACACAGTGAGAATTTTTCAAGTCTTACCAAAATAAGTTAATGAGTCAATGAATTAATTAAGGTCTGATGCCAGGGGATCATTGATAATGACTTATCTGAAGATACTTGTAGCCAGAAGCCATTAGACAATCGATTTCCTGGCTACAGTACAGGTTCCATGTTCTTACAGGACACATTTTTTACAATCCATCAATCCAGGTTTTCCAGTCATTATCCACATTTATATCAATCACACTCACACGCACACAAATGAACAAGCACACGATTTGCATTACACTTGCACCCTTTCATGCTGTCTTTGGTGACAGGCAACAATTTTGTGACCATGATAATTAACACAGACCCACTTCCTAACAGGCAGTTAGAAAGCACTGGGTTACTGTCAAACCACGTGCAAAGAAACCTGTCCTGCCATCATACACACTGAATATATTTGAGGGGTGAACAAAAAACCCAGAAGGTATGCATGTTTTAAAAATAATTAAATTCCTGTGTTATTTTAATATTTTAAAAAACTGAGGAAAAATCAGGAATTGCACAGCTTCATATATGTGCTTGAGTTTTAATAAGCAAGACTGAACTGTAACATCTTTAGCTCATATACAGAAAAAATAACTTTCTTTTTTTTAAGTGCAGCAATAAAAGTAGAATCTAAAAAGAAACTTAAGATTTGTATACTAATCAGGAAAAACAGAACAGAGAAGAAATGCTGCTGGAGAGTTGAACTGTCAGTTTACGTAAAGATCTACAGGGGATTTGTCATCAGCATGCATAAAACTAGCTGTTACAACTCTTCTTTGCTCCAGTGACTGAACTGAAATAAAATCAGCTGAAAGTGATGCAAAATTTTCTATTACTACTTTCCAATTGTAACTGCATATTTAATATTGAGCAGAGGGAAATCAGGACATCACTTTATTTAGAACCAAAATTTATATACTAAAGCAAAGATTCCTCTTAGCTTCATGTTCTTACAATGAGCCTCCACTGCTGAGCTCTTCTCTTTCTAATCTGTTCAGGGTGCTGCTACCACTCTACAGAAGAAGGAAGTTGCAGATATTTTATAGTCTAAGGAAAAAGTCCATGGAGACCCAGGCACAATAGAGCTAACTATTTCAGGGAGACAGAGTTGAATCCTTCAAAAGTAAAAACAAACAAAAAAAACCCCCTCTAAAATAAAACCAAAAAACCCCACCCTTCACATCTACTCTCCTTATTGACTTCAGAATTCAGATGATGTCCCCAAGTTTAAAAATTGATACAAGAATATGCAACTTACTTTCTTGCCCATATAACAGGAAGAAGTAGTTCTGGTAACACATGCAAAACTCTTTCCTTTACACTGTTGTATACGTACCCATGGACTTCAAAATAATTTATTGGTGAATAATTAAATATAGGACAAAGAAAAAGGCAATATCCTAAGACTGCTAATACTGAGGTGTTTCAGGTTTAGACACTCAAATATTAACAGTGCTTCACAAAAGTCCTAATGACAGCTAGCTGACTACCAATTTTTGTGTGCAAGCAGATATTTAAACAACAACAAAAAAGTTAGCATTCAGCCTATGCTCTTAATTCATTTTGCACCACAATGATTATGTTTCTCAGGAGGTGTTACAGAACTGCAACTACATAATTGGTTAGTGTTATTAGCTTATTAAAGTTAGAGCTAGTAGGACATTAATCTCAAGGTCTCCAGTGGGGGTTATAAAATGCATATTATCCAATCACTTCTACCAGAGCAGCTGAGCATGTAATGAATGCTACTTGTCAGGGATTCAATATGCAGATCTCTAGATAAGGTGTACACACTTGAACACAATACTAGATTTAACTGGTTACCCATACTCCTTGATAAATACATACTACAGTATGTGGGTTTCTGGAGGTTGTCCCTTTTCACTATCAAGAGCAATGCAAGTTAGAGAAGCAAAGTACCCATTCAATTTTCCAGCTTATTTCTCTGTATGTGTAATAGATTTTTTCTGACAAAGCTGAGAGCAAAGGAACTAAAAGCTTTTTCCCACACTTTCAGCTGACAAACTCCAGCAATCTGCTTATCTTATTGACATGTGGCATCTCCCACACCACTGCTGTCAACTCCCATCACCCAGAGATAGAAGAATGAAGTACCCCAGCTAGTTCCACCAACTGGCCAAGAGAAAAGGTGGTATGACTTTTCTCAGGCTGCAGAACTTCTTGTTATTTTCATCACATATCTTTCTTTTTGCCTCTTACATTGAGCACCAAAGAAGCTAAACTCCAGAAGGAATACAATATTTATCTCAAAAGATTGTGCTCATAATTAATATAGGGCAAGACTCTGAAGGACTCCTGTGAGTCAAACTATCCGAAAAACCACGTTAAACACTAAAGCTGATGAATGGAGTCAATTAATTTCATAAGACAGTGCAAGTAGGGACATCGGTGGAATCAGAGATCTATGAACTTTCTTATGAATGAAATTTAAAGGGGAATTAACACTCTCACAGACCCCAGAGCAACTAAATCAAGGTTATGGTACAAGAGAGGCCCCCTATGTTAGCAAAGAAGCTAGAGAGTGGCTGAGGTGCAATCTGAAATTTCACTCAGAGTCAGCAAGAAAAGGAGAAAAAAAAGAAAAAAGTTCTGAATATGCGGAAGACAAAAACAAAAAATAAAAGAACAGAAAACCACTCTGGGCTTGGCATCTCCGGCACCTGCTTCAGATATTCCTAGGTGAAAACTCCCACAGCATGTGCAATTAGAGCAGGAAACTAACACAAAGATATTTAGAGCCTGTATTTTCTTATTTTCTGTTTCTTCAATATTTTCCAGCTTTTTAATCAATAACATGTCCTTTTTCTTTACTACAATCAAAAACCAAACCACTTATTTTTGAAGTTTTTCTTCTACAGAAATCTAACGCACAGGAAGGGCTTGTTTTATTTCCTTAAAGATTAACCCAAACAAAACAAGGCTCCAGGCAAATTCTCTAAATGCTTACAATCCAAGAAATGGATAGGAATCCCAACACATTGTTTTCCACCAAGCCGTAAGTATCAAATGTTACAAGAAGGGAGGACATCACCCATGGCCAATGCTTTTCTAAACTGAGCAGTTGTTAGGGAAGGACTATGACAACAGACAAAATACAAAAACCATAACACAGAGGGTTATGATTTTTTTAAAGTTACAAGCACACATTTTAAAACTTCAGAACAAACTATAATTAGATTTAGAACTATTTAAATAACTCTTCTTTTTCTTCCCCTCATGCATATTTCTCATGCATATTTAACAAGCTTGGGTATTCTTTTATAGCACTGATGCACATCTGCAAATTGTGTTATCTTGGATATGTGCACAAGAGGAGAGGGAAGTTGTGAATCACTTCAGGAAAAACAGCCCATAGAAGACATAGAAAAAGGCATAGAGATGTATGGGAGAAAACAGTGAACAGGAAGAACAGGCAAGCAACAATGGCAGAACAGAGAGTCAGGGCTTCATTTGCTAAAAATATATATAAGGGGAAAATCAAAACCAGACAAAGATTAAAGCCTTTAAAGTATAATATTTCTCAGCATAAAAATTAAAATCCAATAAAGTATGAATTAACAGAACTTCGGAACATGTGTAATACAGTGTCTGAAATTTATTTTCAGGTCAGATTTATTTCACCTGTAAACTCAAAAAAACAGCAAATCAATGACAAACTGTAACCATGATTATTCACTGGAATAACTCTATAGCCAACATACTCAGAAGACAAAGCTGTTTAACAACTCATTAAATATCCCTGAAATGTTCTGTGTTACTTATATTTCATATAGATACACATAAAGTGTTGATTCTATAAGTCTGAACAAACAGGATTTCCATCTGGAAATATGTACATTTGTATATAAATATTTACATACTTATAACTCACCAGTTCCTGATCTAAGGCACTAGGTACAGATTTGCTTCTTATGCTCAGAGTATCCTCATTTCTTTCAGAGTAAGATTCACTCAGATCTATCTCAGATCGGCTACGATCTAGAAAATAAAAGCAATTGAAATGTTTACTATAACAAGAAAATATTCTGTTTCATCTTCCACACTTTACTAAGTGTTGTCATAAACCCAATTGTTTTTTTAAGAAAAAAACATCAAACCAACATTTTAGGTATCTGTCACAAACTCTATGACAACTGAACATCAATATGATAAGTGGAAAAATATGTTTTTTGATGCTGTTCAGTCTTCTGGATAATACTTTTTCCCCCAGCACTATTTATCTGTTACAGTTGTTTCCTGGGGATGAAGGACTTGGGGGTCCTGGTGGACGACAAGCTGGACATGAGCCAGCAGTGTGCGCTTGCAACCCAGAAGGCCAACTATGTCCTGGGCTGTATTAAAAAAGGGGTGGCCAGCAGGGAGAGGGAGGTGACTGTGCCCCTCTACTCTGCTCTTGTGAGGCCCCATCTGAAGTACTGCATCCAGGACTGGGGTCCCCTGCACAAGAAACATGTGGAGCTCTTGGAACAAGTCGAAAGAAGGGCCATAAAGATGGTCAGAGGGCACCTCTCCTATGAAGAAAGATTGAGAGATCTGGGCTTGTTTAGCTTGGAGAAGAGAAGGCTCCAAGGAGACTTAATAGCAGCCTTCCAATACCTGAAGGGAGACTATAAACAGGAGGGGGAGCGAGTATTTACAGGGGTTGATAGTGACAGGATGAGTGGGAACGGTTTTAAACAAAGAGAGGGAAGATTTAGACTGGATATTAGAAGGAAGTTTTTTACTGTGAGAGTGGTGAGGCACTGGAACAGGTTGCCCAGAGAAGATGTGGATGCCTCATCCCTGGCGGTGTCCCAGGCCAGGCTGGATGAGGCTTTGAGCAACCTGGTCTAGTGGTTGGCAACCCCGCCCACAGCAGGGGGGTTGAAACCAGATGATCTTTAAGGTCCTTTTCAACCCAGGCCATTCTATGATTCTGTGACTTCCTCTGGTAGGCCTGTCAACCTGGAATATTGCAAAACTTGCAGTCCAAGGGTTCGCAGTGATTATCACATCTTCCACCACCACCAAACTCCCCCCAGCATCTGCTTCAGAATTAAGCAACTACAGTTACAGATGGGCACAGGAAGTACTTCTGCCATTACTAGTGTGTCCTGTGCAGAAAGGAGGTGGAATTGAACAAGTCTCAAGACCTGCACAGGTTTGTTTCAGTCCCACAGGTCTCTCACCTGCTCTATAGGCATAAGACAGATGTCTTGGAGAAAGATTTTCTTAGTCCCATATAAATCTTTTGTGCAACTGTTTGAGAAAGAAAGAGGGGGAATGTAATACTTTTAGATCCTGCAGGTAGGAATCTGCGAAGTTTTTAACTGCTTATCTTCTACCTGGGCTACAGCTGATGTGACAGGAAAGGTCACTCTCCTGAGCTTAATGTCCTTTGAGATCCCACATTGCCTGAAATTTTGCTCAGCATCCATCTGCTTTGGTAATGTGAGGCCAGGTCCTTTCTGCTAGGAAAATCTTTATTTTATAAGGTAGTGGAAACAGAAGAATTTTCAAAAAGAAATAGTGGTCTGTAACACTTCTGCCTGGAGTTGCACTGTACAATATCCTCAAAGCAACTCTGATGCTTTCAAGTTGAAATATCTAAGGTGAAGAATGTTATCTCCTTTGATTAGCTCTGTGGGATATGTCACTAGGTTCCTGCTTTGAACTAAATTCAGCTGAAATAAAGTGAGCCCTGCTGCATTTCAGAGAGAAACCTGTGAATCTGAGCCCACTCTGTTAGCCCTGTAAGAAGCTGACCGAGTGCATGGGAGAAGCAGAAGACCACAGGGCTTAGGGAGGGAAAAGAGGGATCTCCACCTACTGTTGCAAAGCGGCTCTCACAGCACCTTCCTGGGCAAGCCTCATTTACCTAACAGCCTCCAATGCAATGAGGTAAAAATTGGAATCGTAGAATCTCAGAATCATAGAATGGTTTGGGTTGGAAAGGACCTTAGAGATCATCAAGTTCCAACCCCCCTGCCATGGGGGACACCCTCCACTAGACCAGGTTGCTCAAAGCTTCATCCAGCCTGGCCTTGAACACCTCCAGGGATGGGGCATCCACAGCTTCCCTGGGCAACCTGTTCCAGTGCCTCACCACCCTCACAGTGAAAAATTTCTTCCTAATGTCTAGTCTAAATTTACCCTCTTTCAGCTTATACCCGTTACCCCTTGTCCTATCATTACACTCCCTAATAAAGAGTGCCTCCCCATCTCTCCTGTAGGCCCCCTTCAGGTACTGGAAGGCTGCTATTAAGTCTCCTCGGAGCCTTCTCTTCTCCAGGATGAACAACCTCAACTCCTTCAGCCTGTCCTCACAGGGGAGGTGCTCCAGCCCTCTGACCAATTTTGTGGCTCTCCTCTGGACTCTCTCCAATAGGTCCAGGTCTTTTTTATGTTGGGGGCCACACATCTGAACACAGTACTCCAGGTGGCATCTTATTACAGCTGAATTGACTGGTTCAGTGCATGACATACAGCAATGAAATTAGATGAAGTCTGAAAGGGCCTTGCTCTCTGACAGCTCATTGTTTCACAAATTTGCTTGTGGGCAAAGTGGGTGTGAAATGTAATGGCAGTAGCACAGTAGTATTTTATACACCTTGCAAACAGGTAGTATTTTATATAGTTATATACACAGAGAATGATTTAACAACATACAATTATGAATGAAACCTTGTAGCAATTATAAGAGCACACGATTTAGCTAATACTAACATTGTGCCAACATTACTGGGGTTAGGATTACTTTCTTTTTCAAATGTTAAACTTGTGAGATGGTATAAACTTGGTCAGTAAAAGGGAAGAATTTTCAGAATTAATATGAACAAATGCATGAAACTCACATCTGATCTTTCAATGTGCTTTAAAACCAAAAGGAGCAGAGTCACAACAACAGGAATAATCATCTGATGATAAAGGCTGGCAGGAGGAATGAAAAGACTTAATACTTGCCTGATGACAAAGATACCCTAGAAACTGCAATGGAAGGTGTTCCAGATGCTTTCCTACAGTGCTTCTTCACTAGATTTTCAGGTACACTTTCACTTGCTGGAATAATCATGCCATTTTCTAAGTGAGTGTCCTGCCCAATAAAAAAAAAAAAGCACATCCCATAAATAGAAAAAGCGAGTTTATTCACTATGTGTCTACAAAAGCGTAATTTCTATTAGCTCCCAGAACCCCAAAGCTCCTTCAGCACCCAATCTATTACTGAATATATTTAGATTATAATCTGATCTGCTTTGCTTAGCACAGATCATGCATAAAATTTGCACAAAGATGCGATTCATGCATACATTCTGAGTTTGCAACTGAAGAATCAGAGCAACGCACCAGGAATGAGAGGAAGTGAAACACTGAAATCTATTAAAAGTTCACTTAGCCTGGAAATTTAAAAAAACAAACATAAAAAAAGAAAGAGAAAACCTATTGTTTTTACACCAGCATAATGATTTCAGACCAAATGAACTTGAAGTAACTAAGCTATGCCAGTGTAACTCCTTAAATAATGCCAATATGCTTGATAACATTATGGCTTTTTGCCTCCTATAAAGGAACAGCTAATAACATAACTCCATCTAAATTAAATGGATTGGCCTTTTTCAACCAAATCTAATGCACTTGAAATGAAGTCAGTCTGTGTACCAACAAAAATAAAAATAAAACAACTATTATTTTATTTACAGATCCCAAAACTGTCCTTCATATATACTAAATTATTTTTTATAAGGAAAGACAATATATTAGACCATGTATTTGGAAACTAGAAAAAAAATGAATGTGTTCAACAGTGCTCTGATCTCAAAAGCTCATCTACTTTTTTCCAAACCTTAATGGTAAAAGGCATTACCTCGGACTATAAGTTTTGCTTTCCTTGTACACTTAAGTCATGGCAACTTAGAATAACTTGCTAGTACAATCCTGGTATCTTAAGAGGGGTGGCTGAAGGGAATTCAGTATGGGCATCTCGGTATCCTCAGCCAGGAGGAGCTGCTTGACAAACAGGCAGGCTGCCCAGGAACAAAGAGGGTGTCTGCTTCTGGCTAGATGAGCCACACCCTTCTGCATATTACAAAACAGCCAGGGCACCTAGCTCAGACATGTCCACCTACATCCCAAGAGACCTAACAGCAGGTAAGAGGAAGCCCACCTTTCACTTCAATAAAGTGCCTAGCACACATTTTGTGTCATGGCATAATTTATGCAGAGTCCAGTGCCCAAATCCAGAAAAAAATAAAATCAGTATAGTTTATGAGCTTGCAACATTTCCCTTAGAAGTTAGTGGGAGTGTGCTGAATTCTGCATGCTGGAAAGTCACATCCTTAGTTCACAGCACTTGTTCAAGGCCCTGAAGTGCCAAAAACACTTACTCCCATCCCTTGTGCTTCCCACTTCAGAATCTATAATTCAGTATGTAATGAGGGACATTAACAGAAATTTTTAGACATTAGAGAAATGTCTGCTAAACCAAAACCATCGCTAACAGAGTATGACAAATCTTGTTCGAGTAGAGGTCTTCACTGGTCCCAGCAGAATTAAGGAAGAAACAAAATCTTCTCTGTCAGACTTGTCCTTTCTGGTCTACAAATTGATCTAACAGGGCAGATATCGGCCAAGTAATCTTGTTTGGTGTCAGCTCTACATCACTGTACTCACCCTGCCATAATCTGCTGTCATGCTGCGTGTGCTCAGAGCAGGAGACCTCGGGAGGGAAGGTTTGGAAACATTGCTTCTGTTCCCAGGACCCACGGCCCCTTTCAGATGACCTGCAGTGGCCTCTGCATCGCTGCTGTTCAGCGAAAGAGTGCTCCCTCTGGGATGGAGAGAAGAGTATTAAAGTGTCATTGCTTTGTACAAACCAAAACAAAACATTTAACAAACCACTGCAAGAAAACAGCCACAGTAACAATTCACTAGAATAACATTGCCCTGGATGAACTGTGTGATCCACTGCAAGGAAATGGTCACCTGAACAGGAAAACATAGCACGGGAGAATTACAACTACTTTACGCGTGCACCTGTTTTCAGCACTTCCACTGCAAAGAGCCCTAATGAGCATCTCTTGTCCAGGCTGTGGAAGCTACATTTATTCACACTCATTTAAAACAGAATTTGCATCCTAACAGCAGGTGTGACAACTCGGGTAAAACTTCCTACCAGGCTGCTCCTTGGTTTGAATGGTGACACGACAGTTCTGGCCACTTCTGCAGCTAATGTCAATGCCAGCACTATCTCCAGAAAGTCTAAAATCCTTGGCTCTCTGCTCTCTGTCCTTTCTAGAAAAAGAACAGTGCTCCTATTTATATTGCTGACTGTTAAGCCAAACTAGTTGATTCTTTCAACCAGCTTGGAAACCTAGGAAAGCTAGACATGTCTTTTTGCCAGGTTTCGTAAGCAGGAATTGATGCAGGAATTGCAGCCTTTTCCACACGGAAAATACAGAGTCAGAGGACAAAAGTAGTGTAAATTTGCTGGAGAAAATTTTTGGAACTTACAGCACCTTTTCATGCAAAATAAGTTTGTTTAATAAATATTTCAGATCTGCAGTCACCTGCGTTGTTCTGGACAACATCTGAATTTCACCTTCACTTGGTTTAGGCTGTCATATAATGTTTAGAGTTACTGAAGCAAAGATCTTTTTTACCACAGTGGAAATTTTTATTAGAACTAATGTCGAACTGAGAAAAATTACTCTGGAACTCAACAGCTCCTGTCTCACGACTATATTAAGCAGTGAGCACAGGCTCAGCATCCACACTGGTGGAGTTACTGAAAACAAGGAATAAGAGGAAAACCCCAAACTTCAGGACTGTCTACAAACATTGTGCAACCTTGTTTTTTGCCTTAGTGAGCATATGGGAACGTTTTTAACAACTACTATCCAATTTTGTATATTGACAACTGAAGATAATGCATAATAAACACACTCTTAAGCATGTGCACTTCATATACATGCACCGCTACTTTTTAAGTTGATTAGCTAGTGATGAACAAATCCTATTATTTAATAATAATAATGCTTTGGTTGAATATTAGTCCTATCTATCTATATAAAGATGTGTCTCTGGCGCTGCAAAATCAGAAAAATCAAGATTAGTGGCTGTCATCTGTATCTTATCAAAGCTTTTGGGCTTAGACGCACACACCTTCATTCCCAAACATGCCAGTGTATGGCAAGTAGCCAAAATGTTGAAAACCTGAGTTTTATTGCATGTCACACCACTTGTGGCGGAATGTTGTGACTTTCTGTTACAAAAATTTTCATTACAGTTTTTTTTTTCCTCACTGTGCAAACTAATGTAAATCAAGAGAAGTTCAGAAGTAATAGTGGGCTGGGATAAAATGTTTGAAAACACATTGCAGTGGGTTCTGCAGGAGTCATCAGTCACTTGAACATCAAACCTGCTAAACAGAATGCTCCCATCCTTTGCCCTTGTTTCAGTCAGCTGTTAGAGAGAGGTTCAACACATTCTATACACACATTAATTAGACAATAAAAGAAAAATGTTGTTATAAAGTAACGATTTCAGGCATTTCCATATGGTAGACAAGACCTTAGTACGATGGGGAAGTGTGCCGATGTAGATGAGTCTGAAATTCCTATATTATTTCTCCTAGAAATATTCTGATGCAGCCTTGCAGTTCAATCAGCTGCAAAATCAGTAAACATTTTTGCTAGAGTAGAAATAAACCAGCTGAAGAGATGAATTCATGGCTGTCTTTTCTTAAATCAAAATGTTTAGAAAGAATAAAAATCTCTCTTACTCTCTCTGTTGGTATGTGAAATGCTACCAATATTGTCAATACAGCTAAAAAGATGAGAGCAATTACAACAATCAGAAATATACAGGAAAATCTGGGACAGCTACAGCGTCACAAGATGTTATATTCTTTTAATTTGAAACTCAGAACAGTTACAGAGGGTACTGTGGGAAGCTTTGTTGTTATTGTTAATAATTACTACTCAGTTCTATAAATTAACAATAGATTAACTACTCAGTTCTATAAATTAACAATAGATTAACTAAAGCAAGTATCCTCAAATATCTAGTTAAAGTATTTAAGACAGGATTCCTGTACAAGACAGGAATTTTCATCCTTCTACTGAGAAATACGAGTTGCTTCTCAATCCTTCCTAATATCTAGAAAGTGCCACATCTTCCACAGATAGTAAAATAATTCAACCCCCCTATCAAAAGCATCTCCTGGCAACATAGCTGAGTTACTAGGTACTTTGACAGAGGACACTGATTTGGCTGGGTGAGGATGAGATGATGACTAGGAGAAGGAAGTTGCCAATACCCCTAATTTAATAAATCCCTCACCCTGGCTCTGGGCAAAAGCTAGAAATTGATGCTTCATGTGAAAGTCAAGCAAGGCAAGCAAACACAAAGACTATTTTTGTAGACTGCTTCACTCTATCCGTCCTTGTAAGCCTGTACACAGAGCTATCAGGTGCAGAATTCTACCACCCCAAACAAAATTATTTTGCTTCATTTATGGTTAACTGCATGACAATTTTCTTGCAGTCTGGAACATCAAAGCTGCTGCACAGACCCTTCAAAAGCATTCTTTTGTGCTTAATTTGGTAACATATTAGAGAAAGTTACTTGATATTGCATAACCTTAGTGTTAAAGCAGCACAGACACCAATTTCTGCTTCTTAGATCCTTCAACCATCTCTATTCAATAAAAGCAAAACAAATACAGAAAAAACAGCAAAAAATGCTACTGATCTTGTGAAAGTCAGGTATGAGTCTGGTTAGATACAGAAGGCCCGATTAGCTTAGTGAAAAAACCCTTAGTGAACTGTGCATAGATTAAAGAAGAAAACTAGCTTTAAAGCTGACTTGGCTAGTAAGTGCTGCAGCATCCAGTGAAGAAAATCAAATTACCAACTTGCAGGATGATTGTCACCACCAGCTTTAGGCATGTTGTGGAACACGCAGCAAGTGAGGTTTTGAAGTGTAGGTAACAAAGGGAATCAAGTTCTTGCTTAAACAAGAAGGATCATCTGTGGGTAAATTAAATTTCATGATGTTCCTTTTACCTGCTATCCTGTGTTCCTGTTACTTACTGGCACCCTGTATACCTAACTGGAGTTTCCTAGGAACACTGCTTTAGAACTAGAAATTTCTATTGGTTTTTACAGCAAATTATTATTATTATTTCAATCATGATTGTAAAATAGGTGTGTGAACCTGAACAAAGAATCTAGGTCCACATCCAGTATAGACTATCCAACTGAACAAAAAAAAAGTGAACTGTCTTTTGGCTTCATTTTGGTGGTGGGATGCGAGAGCAATGTTGCGCCTGGCATTTTATAATACTATCAACAGAAGCAATAACAGACATCTCTTATGCCCAGAAGAATGATAAATAGAATTCTATTAGAAATAGCTGAGACAATAATCATGTAAAGAGAAGGGCAAACAGAGACTTTGAAGAAGAAAATATAAATTATAATCAATTCGCATGTCATTACGGAAGAAAAATTTTAGAATAAAAGGCCTCAGTTCTGTTACATGAACACAGCTCATTAATTAAAAGACAATCACCAGCCAAACACAAGGAGAGAAAAGAAGGAAGATGAACTGAGATAATTTTTAGTTCCCCCCCCCCTTTTTTTTTTTAACATAAGCTCTGCTTCTCAGAGAGTATTAATGCTGAGCATTCAAAGACACAATGAAACACAGAGGACTGGCACACACCCCTACCTAGGTCAATCCCAGCATAAGCCATACCAGATTTCTGCTGCTTACCTCTCGGAGCAAGACGTTGACTTGCCACTGCGTAAACTTTGGGTTTCAGCTTCTGAGCCTGTGTTCCTTTCATCTTCATCTTTCACATACGTAATTTCTCCTTTGGTAACTGCCCTAATTACCTTCCTGATAAAAACAAAGAATAAAAGATTTTTAAAGTTGTAAGGTTTTTCACAAGAAACAGCAGCCTGACTGAAAAACCGTGAGTGTACATTCTACTAATTTCACCTGTCTGACCTATGGACAACTCTGGATATAAAGGTCATAGAACACCAAATCTGGTTTTCAAACTGATTCTTATGAAAAAAAAAAAAGTGTTGTTTTTGCCACAAACTGCTTTTTAAGACACAACACATTAAAATATCCCTCCTACTCAACATGGCCCCTTCAAGCTTTGAATCAGAAGTGCCTTTTGTGAAAATTCCTCTCTATTTTTTTTTTACAGTTTATACACAGCAAAGTATTTTTGACTAAGTATGTTTATTTTCCCCTAGCAAATTACACTATATGTATTTTCTCTTAAAGATTTCTCTGCAGTTTCTACAAGCATATGCCTGAATGCCAAAAACATGCTATTTTCTGAAAACATAACATCATCCCCTTACTTTGCAATGTGGCAAGGTTGCTCAAAGCCTCATTCAGCTTGGCCTTGAACACCTCCAGGGATGGGGCATCCACAACCTCCCTGGGCAACCTGTTCCAGTGCCTCACCACCCTCATAGTGAAAAAATTCTTACTAATATCTAATCTAAATCTGCCATCTTCCAATTTAAAACCATTACCCCTCGTCTTGTCACTACATGCCCTTTTAAAAAGCCCCTCCCCATCTCTCCTATGGGCCCCCTTTAGATACTAGAAGTCCACTATAAGGTTGCCCCAGAGCCTTCTCTTCTCCAGGCTGATTTTAGGTAATTCCCCGAGATGGTTCTTTCTTCACATTAATTTGTGAATCCAGAGGCATTCTGATGCTCTTTCCCTCAATATTAAAGAGAGAGCAATCTCTCACGCTAATTTCTGGAGTCACTGAAATAAGTAATTCCATACTGAGCTCTCCTCAGAAGTAAAAAAGCTGCAGAAAGCTATCTACATAACCTATATTTAGGATCCATAATAAAATGTGCTATTTCTTCCAACAGAAACAGAATTTTCCAACTACGTGCCCATGAAACTCCAGTCACAATGTGAACGTCCATCTGATTTTTCTTCCCATTCACCCGATAGCCTCAAGTTACATCCAGACACCACTCGTGCAACCATATATTCAATGCATCTGTCTGTGTGCCCTGGGAGTAAGCAAGTGCTCCTCCAAGGGCATAGCAAAACTGGGATTACAACACGTCACTGAGACTGGCAAGACAACCAGCAACATATCTGTTTATTCACTGTCACACGCACAAAAAAGGGGCACTGCTTGACTGTTAGAGTCTATTTGTACAGCTGAAACTAAAGGAAAACTTGACTTTTGAGTAGAACTTATCAGTATACACAGAAAAACAGGCCCTCCAAATACTCTTTTATGCATTTGCTTCTTCAGCAAACTTGCCTTTAGGGACACTCTGTTACTTCCGAGTATAAACAAGAAAAATCCATGAGTAAAATTGACTTTTTTTCTGCTACCTTTATAGCTGAAGAGTAATTACTGCTGTATTTCCTAGGAAACAGCAGTCTAATTATAGCAAGTACGCTTTTAAATGAAGGCTGTTTCTAACTCTGGGAAGTTTGAGGCTGACGCAGAACACTGCAGAAACTCAAAATCCATCCAGCAATATACAGCTGTTATCCAATTTATCAGCTTCCAAAAGAAAAGGATTTACCTTGTCTTTTTAGGTCCACCAAAGACTGATTTATGCCCAAATGTGGAGGAGACTGATACATCTGGCCTTTTTTCTTCATTCTCTTGGGGCTGATCTTTAAATGTTCTTCCTTCATCCTTACTGGAAACTGCATCTTCAGCGGAGGAGGAAAGGGGAAAAAAACAAAAGCTGAACGTTTGTGTGAAAAAGGCAACACATGTCAAACAACCTACAAAAATAGATTTTCCATTTTTCAGTATTAAATAAAACCATATGATAAAATATGATTCAAAAAAACCCCAAGCCCAAACTTGGGGAGTTCTTTTTTGCAAAGTGTGAATGGCTCAAATATACTTTAAAATATATCTATCAGGTAACAAAGTAAAAAAATAGCCAATTTGACAGGCTACATAAATACCAAAACCCAAAGAATGTTTTGATACTTGCCAGTCTGACAGTTTCTGAAGCACACTGATATTGTCAAGAGAGCATTTTGCCAAGCAGTTATTTGCACCAGGCATTTTTCCAGTGGCAGTAAACCAGTCCTTCGCCCTACAGACTGCCCATATCCATCACCTTCTTACTGAAATTGATAAATGCTACATCTGAAAACAAACTACCTAAATAAGCTTATGTGTGCAGAGTGAAGTACTTAAGACAGAAGTATCAACATACAAGAAAAATTTCTGTTTCTTAAACCAGTGGTCCTGTGGTATCATGCAAGGTACCACAGCAGCTCAGGGACCTGTTACACTTCCTGTGCTTGCTCAAGACATCTAGACTGTTCTGTACCTAGAAGCACAGATGCAATTTATTGGAGATATCTGGGCAAAAGTAAAGCCAAGTGACAAATGAGAAGTACCAAGCAGTCAGATGTAGCCCATGCCTTGGCATACAGACAGGAGTTAACATTTATCTTTATTATTCAGAGTTGAAGAAGCAAAATGGAATAGTTTTTACACACCACCATCACAAATAAGAGAGCCAAAGCAAAAAAAAAAAAAAAAAAAAAAAAAAAAAAAAAAAAAAAAAAAAAGAAAAAAAGGCTGGGTTTAGATCTCTGCATACAGCCAAACTTCTTGGCAGGAACTGAGAATTAAATTCTAGAGCCTCTGCTGCTGGCTTTACAGCTGAATAATAATGTCTACCTGTTTGGACAGTGAGATTTTAAGCAGTTGTCCATCTCCAGAGATACTTCTTCACTCATCTATACCTTAACTTTCCTATATATTAACCATTAATGAATCACTGTATAGTAATACCCAAATAGGAAATTAAGATTGAAATACTGACTATACTTACACCTTCAACAGTGAAGAATAAAATATAGTACAAATCAAACACTCTGGAAACAAGGTTTGAATGTATCAAGCACAAACAAATCTCTCTCTTGTGGTCCCTACCTGGGAATTTGTGTAGGATAGACTGTCTGACAACATCGGTTCCAAGAAGATTTGATTGTTTGAAGCGCTTTGCTCTCTCTTCAAAAAACCATTCTCCTGTCACTATCCGTAGCTGTCTATATGGAGAAAAATGAAAAAAGACAGAGAGACATGCACATTAACAGGCTCGGCCAGCCAAAGCTACTGCTTAAACCCTTAGGTCATCATTCAACTGTCATGCTCACAAACTGTAGACATCATTTGCACAATTCAAAATAAAGAGTAAAAAGATTGATTGCAAGGCTTAGGATGGTAGGACATGTAGCAGAAAAATAAAATCATCTTGCTTTGTGAATGAAAAGTAATTTTCAGTACATGGAAATTTACTTGGCAAAAAAGCCTTTCAACCACATTTATCACATTTCCATAGAAAACACGTAACATACCATCTCCCTAGTCCTTTGCATAGTGAACTACTCAACCTCACAGGCTGTATGTCCAAAATGAGAAGAGATGTAGAAACAACAACAGTGGGTGGAGGGAGAAAAACCCCTATCAAAGCTCCTGCCAGCCAAGTCAGCGGTTCATGGACTGAACCTAGTTACATACAGGTTGTTGCAAGCCTATATATATTTTTCATCTCTAAGCTTCATATGCTGTCACTATATGCAATTTCTTCACATGACAATGTTATTATGAATTAGCTACATGTTGGAGGATCAGAGAACTGAACTTTTGTCTTTGCCACTGTTCTGGATAATGCTTTTTCTGGTTTAAAATCCTCTTACCTATACTAGCAACAAAGAAATCCTGTACTGGCATTGCTGTTTTCCATAGGTATATTTTTATGCTGATTGCTAGCCTTTTCCTGAATTAGTTTCATTACGGTAAACTATCACCACTTCTACTGCCTCACTATATACATATTTTGATGGCAAAAAGCTACTAATAATGAATACTCAAATAAAAGGCAAATAAACAAACTAAAAAAAACCCCCAACATTAAAACCAGATTTAGCTCCAGACATGTTCTTGCTTTACGTTCAATAAGAAAATTTATTTTCAAACCCATATCAGTCCAGTCTCTTGGGCATGAAAATTACTACAGATGGATTTAGAGCACTGATCTATATCTTTGCTATTAAACTACTTTTTAGTCATGCCTAAATGGAGAGTCTGACTTTGGAAAATAGTAGAGATTACAGAAATGGATCCTGTCATTGGTAAAAAGACCCTAATATCACCAGTTATTCCTAACCTATTAACGAATCATGCACTTTTGCATGAGTCATTAAAAAAAATCCAGAACATCTGCCCACAAGCATAGAAATTAAAGACTATTGCCTTATCTTGTTGTTGCAGACTTCTGGTGCCAATGCCCTGTAAAATCAACAATCAGTCAGTCGTTATGCAAGGCATTAAATAAAATCTCTACATTTCCACTCAGAATGCTTAAATCACTCCTGTTAAACACAAACACTGGAAAGGATCCATTGCACTAGAAACTATGCACAGTCTGACTACTACAAAAACCAGTTTTCCTCTAAATGTGTATTTTCACAATTTATTTGCAGCATACACTTTGCTGTGCAGTTATTTTTATACCGCAGTTTCCAGCAAGTTTAATGCTTTATATCAAACTTTTCATACCTTTGATTATGCCATCATATTCCATTGCAATATGATATATTAGACTGCAGTATGAGCTACACGGTTCATTCATATTTTTCCTCAGTTACCCCTGGGTTTGACCATACAACTCCACAAGTGCTGTTTTCCCCTTGCATAGAGATTTTGTTAACACCTAGTACCTCACCAGCAATGGTTAACTTGGTCAATGTCAGACAGGCCATTCCCCACCCCCTTATCCAGAGAAGGGCCTTCACCCTTCCCCAACCTCCGGACATATCAGAAGGAGGTGTGACCTACATCCTGGTGTTTCAGCAGCATGGGAGCCTGCCCCACACAAAGCTACAGGCTTTTACAAGCAAAAAGCACCTGCAGCCAAGAGAAGAACAGTTGAGGTAGCTGTGGGAGGAGGCTGGGAAGGAAAAGGA
>WKFP01013944.1:145701-162402 GCA_011057875.1 Pterocles orientalis
TACATTAATTTTCCCCAAGTCAAGTCTGTTTTACCTGTAGGCAGCAATCTTCCTGTCATTATCTTGATTCATGAGTTTATTCACCTTATTTCCTCCCTGTCCTGCTCAGGGAGGGAGCAAGAGCATGGCTTGGTGGGTATCTGGCAGCCAGCTGAGCTCAGCCTACCACAGCCTCCTTTCCCCTTCCTTTCTGCTTTTTTTGTTCCAAGTTTCCTTCAGTGATAAAACCAACTTACTAATGCTGGGGAGACAACTTAGTTTCTGGAGAAAAGGTTACATCAGGCTTAAACACTCTGTGCACAAAATGTTCTCTCATTGTTTACCCGTCTCTTATCAGAGTTTCCCCTGGTCACCAATCCACAATAAAGGCAACTTAGGTATTTTAAAATCTTGGAATTTTTGAATCCCTTCAAAATCCTTTCCACTCATGTGACTGATTCAATACTAAAATGACACTCAAAATTAAAAACTCGTATTCAGTTCCTTGGGTATGTTGAAGCTTCTCTGCAACCACAAGAGACAGGCTTTCCTCTTCCCACCACTCATTCACAATGAAACCTAAGAGAGCTCAGATGCTGTGGGCTAAGAAAAACACAAGAAAGTCTGAGGACTTCTGACATTATGATAGAAGCTGGTAACACCGAGAAATTCTTATTTCAGCTGGAGCACAGAAATTGTCTTCAGCTAGATTGTCTTCACAGATTCCTATGAACACAGAGTATTGGTTATCTAGTCAGAAGGGAGAAATTGCAAGCAGAAGAGTTTGAGAGAAGCAACTGAATGCCATAGGTACTTCTAGATTGCCTGAAACACAAGAAACATTTCTGTGGCACAAAAATCACAGAAGTGCAGTCAAATAAATACACCTGGGCTCACTTAATTTCTAAGATAAATATTTTTTCTCAACATAAAGCCATAACTTTTCAATAAAATAGCTGGTTCTAAATAAGAATGTGTTTAAGTTATTAATACAGAAAATTCTTAGGCCAACTCACTGTGTTAGGAGATGAAGAGCATCTGCAAGAACAACTTTTACAGTGTACTGTCTCAAATGTTGCTAAGGTCTTTGGAAGTTTTTCTACAATTAAATGCACCTGCTGTTACATGCTTCATTCTAAAACAAGCGTTCAACAAATCCCTACTCAGTAAGGTCTTATTTTAAAACACAAAAGGGAAAAGAACTGCTAGAACTTGCCAAACTGCTTGAACCACAAGCTCCTTCCCTGCACAAGCTTCAACTTTCCAATGCTGAAATCCACAACAAAACAACAGAATAGATGAGGAAGGGATCTCTTAAGACCAATCTAGTCCAATCCTCCTGCTTAAAGCACAGTAAGGTATATTAGGTTGCCCTGTATTGTTTCAACTGTTTCCAAGGACGGAAATTCCACAACCTCTCTGGGTAGGCTCACCCAGTGTTCAGCCACTCTCACAATAAAAACATTTTTTCCTTCTGTTCAGATGCAATTTCCTGTACTTCACTTTGTGCCCACTGACTCTTGTGCATTCACTGGATACCACTCAGAAGACTCTGGCTCCATCTTCTTTAATGCCCATTAAGCACTTATACATACTGATAAGATCCCCCTGAGCCTTCTCTTCTCTAGGCTGAACAGTCCCAGCTCTCTTAGTTTCTCTTGATAGGAAAGATGCTCCAATCTCTTAATCATCTTTGTCTCCCTTTGCTGTACTTCCTCCAGTACCTCACAAAATCACAAAATGGTTGAGTTTGGAAGGGACCTCTGGAGGTCATCTGGTCCAAGTCATCTACTCAAGCAGGGCCACCAAGAGGCCATTATCCAGGACCATGTCCAGTCAGCTTTTCATTATCTCCAAGGATAGAGATTCCACAAACTCCTGGGGGAACCTATGCCAGTGCTCACAGTAAAAAAAGTGTTTCCTAGTGTTCAGATGGAACCTCCTATGTTTCAGTTTGTGCACATTGTCTCTGATCCTGTCACTGGGTACCACTGAATAGAGCCTGGCTCTGTCCTTTACATCAGTAAAGATCAGTAAGATCCCCCTAAGCCCTCTCTTCTCTAGATTAAACAGTCCCAGCTCTCTCAGCATTTCCTCATATGAGAGATGATCCAGTCCTTTAGTCATCTTCACGGGCCTTCATTGGACTCTCTCCAGTATATTCACATCTCTCTTACACTAAGGGGCCCAGCAACAGCTTGTATCTATGAGGATCTCATGGGAGACTTGCCTGAAGTCTAAGAAGACAATACCCACTGCTCTCCCCTTATCGACCAGGCCAGTCATTTCACCATAGAAGTTTATCAAGTCGGACAAGCATGATTTCTCCTTGGTGAAGCCATGCTGACTACTCCCAGTGATTTTCTTGTCCTTAATGTGCCTAAAAATGTTCAGGATTATCTGCTTCATCACATTCCCAGGAATCAAGGTGAGGCTGTCCATATCTCTCTTGTGCTGGGGAGCCCAGAAGGGGACTCAGGACTCCAGATGTGTCTCACCAGGGCTGAGCAGAGGGGAAGGATCACCTCCCTCGAGCTGCTGGTGACACTCTGCCTAACGCAGCCCAGAATGCTACTCGTTTTCTTTGCCACAATGGCAAATTCCCCTTATTCCTATGGGATTGATGCCAAGTCACTTGTTTCTACTTCTGCCTCCTGTATGTTTCCTTTTTGTGTCTACTTTTTGTCAGGAGCAACTTGTTCATCGATGTAGGCTTCCTGCCACATTTACTTGCTTTCCTGCTTGTCATGATGGACTAATCTTGGGCTTCAAAGAGGTGATCCTTCAAAACAAACATCTAGCCCACACTCCCACAAAAAACAAACAAACAAGCAAAACCCCAACAACTGAATCAAAAAACCCCCACTCCAACCAGCTCTCTCAGCCCTCTCTTCTCTCCAGTACAGTCTGTCACAAGACTCTTCCTGAACAACCCAAAATCTGCTCTCCTGAAGTCCAGAGATGTGATCCTTTTTGCTTTCTTCCCTCCACTCAGAATCTTGAGCTCCAGTCATGGTGACTGCAGCAAGGCTGTCCCAACTTTCACATCTCTGACCTGTTCTTGTTGGCAAATTTATGTGGAAATACATAAACTGGGACACCCCTTCCACCCCATTTTCTTGATTACAGTGCTTCTCCTGTTCACCTCACCCCACCTAATTTGCTTGCCAACCTGGACCACCACTTTTTTTTACTTGATCATTGGTCATTCTCTCTCTACCTCATATTTTTCATGGTCTCCTGTTGAAACTGTGAGCTTTTTAGGCAGTAGAACTGCCAACCAGTGCTTAATAGAGGCAGTCTTTGAGAGACAATTGTATTTTCACTTTTTATTCAGTATTGCAAAGATTAGTTCCATGGCACATGATTGACCAAAAGGGGCACATATAATTCTAGTATTTTTTGGGACTTGAACACCTGCATGCAAAACAACAACCTGAACCAGGCCCAAGTGTCAGGGTAACTCAGAAGATGGATATTGTTAATCCTCAAATCTCAAAAGGGTTAAAATGCTAAGCATTCAAAGGCCAATTTTTCATAACAGATTTATTTCCACTGGCTCACTTTTACTTAAAAAAATAAAATCAACAGTGACCCATTTAATTTCAGGAGCTCCACAGGCAGTATAATGCCATCTTTTTGATAATTATCGGTGTGTCCTAAAGACTGCATGCAGGTGTCTAATGTTGAAACAAAACCTTCATTGAACTCCTTCCATTCCAGTTTTCTCCCTCCCCCCTGCAACCTTCAGGCCCTTTTTGTTCTTAATTAGAAACATCGTTGGGCACAAAGTTTGTGTTTTAAGTAGTTCTAATTTAAACAAGGAAAACTATCAGCCCAAACCAACAAACCATGCATTTTTAAACAAAAGTTTTCTTAGAGATAAACATGTTGAAAAATTTATCAATACTCTTTTGATATAAAAAGGCATAATTCCTACTATCCAGTATTTCCCACTGCATATGAGATACATAATCTTGAATTCTTATCAAATTATAGTTGATCTGCCAACAGCATGAATTCTGAAAAGTGTGGGTTTTCTTGGTGTTTTTTTTTTTTAATATAGAGCTGCCTTTGATGACTTTCAGGGAACTAAAATAAAATAAATCAATCCACAGCTTCTCCACTCACTTAAACAAAATAGAAAAAATTTAAAAAGCAAGCAAACGATGTATGGACTGATATACCGGATATGAAACTTCTTTTGAGATTCCCTTTATTATTAGCTGAATTGAACTGATGGACTGCAACAAATATGTTCAGATCTTAAGAAAATAAAGAATGAAATGTCTCAAGGGCCAGGAAGAGTAGGAAGGGGGTGCACCATCTGAAAAATCCATCACCATAACTGCCTCTAAGCAACCACAGACTAACTGCACTAGTTACAGAATATAGAAAAGGGATAACAAGAGCAGCATGTTGCTGGGCTGACTTATCGCTACTCTTGATCCCCCAAGACAGGAACCAGCTGCATTATAAACACCCAATTTCCTGTTGCCGTTCTAACATTTGAGTTCTCCTCAATTTTAAATAAATCTAATTAAGCATGCAGTTAGATATTTTTAATCTCAAATATTAAAGAATTAATCTTTATCAATCCTCTCCTAGCAACCTGATGCAGTGAAAGGGGTTGGAACTAGATTATCTTTATGGTCCCTTCCAACCCAAACCATTCTGATTCTATGGCTGTGAAAGAGAAAATAAACTCAGCAGAAGCCAATTTAATAAGCTGTTGGAGAAAAAGAATCCTATCCTACACTGAAGTTTCTAAACCATCTATTACAACAGCTGTTTGATAGAGGATAACTATTAAAAATAAATTTGTTACTACCTAGGACAGCGGAATGTTTAGCCATTCCTCTAACTGTGAATTCATATTAAGATCCCTCTACTGTCTGAGAAAATATGTTAACACCTCAAATGTTTAAGTATTTATTTTATTTTATAAGCACAGATCTTCAGATTTTGCTTATGTAACAGTTATGTATGATAAAAAACTGTCTTAAGAATACCCGAGCATGGAGGTATACTAGTGACAACGAAAAAGAATTGGGAAAGGCATAGGAAAAGAATGAATTTTCAAAGGAAAAGACAACCGTTGTAATAATGTTAGAACATAGCCTCGGGAACAGAAGGGCAGGAGGCATGGAAACCAAAATTATATTGGATAATAGAATGATGACAAACTTCCACAAATGAAGCTTTTTCTGAGTAACTCCCCCATCTTCTCAACCAAAAACTGTTAAAGATTTTTAAAAAAAGAAAAGAAATTGCTTGTTGGTTTCTTACTAGTCCTTGACAAAATAAATTGCACCCAGCGTATGAGAACTAATCACCATCAGAAATTCTTTCACCAATGGAGGATCTTCACTCTCGAAGAACACTGGAGAGCAAAACAGGCACCTCTACCCTTAAGAGTGCTGGCAGTAGTAACCAGTTCTGATGGAAAAGTCTCTGGGTCAAAGAATAACAAAGGGTTAAATTCACTGGACAAATGAGATAGCGGCCAAACAAGTAAACTCCTGACTTCCCATGCATGGATGGACGAGCAATATGCTTTAATATAAAGACTCTTTCCTTCAAATATTTACAGGCAGTTTTGTAAAAACACAGACCATATCCCATACAATACACTATCTTGCAGTAATTTTGTGCTTATAAACAAGTCCAAACTCAGTAGATAAGTCAATTCTCATTCCTGTTACTTAAACTTCTCCCCCTCACCCCCTTAAAGTACTTTTCTACAGTTACCACATGTTAACAGTTTCTCCTATATTGTAATGAAGTTAATATCCTAATTTGCTTTGGTGGATCTCTTCGGCCTGATAAGGAGATGTCATTTTAGTTAATTGAAAAGACTGAAATGCCAACTTTTCTCATCAATACAGATCTGAAGCTGGTGCAATTCTCACACAACTTCTGGCAACCAAAGTGCTGAGGGAACAATTCAAATAATAATCCAATAAAGCCTTATTCTTGGAAGAAATTGGCATGTTTCTGCTTTGTTTTCTCAGTTCAGCAACTACTGCACTGGTATCTCCTTTTCTAAAAGCATGGTATTCACAGCTTTGCTTCATAAAGAATGGAGAGAACCTGTCCTGGTTTTGGCTAGGACAGGGTTAACTTTCTTCACGGTAGCTAGTGTGAGGCCATGTTTCGGATTTGTGCTGAGGAGAAGGCTGATGACATACTGATATTTATAGTTCCTGCCAGGACAGTCAAGGACTTTTCAGTATCTCTGCTGTGCCAGTGTCTGCAGGGGCAGGAGAAGCTGGGAGGGAGCACAGTCCCAATTACTAGCCTAGGATTCGACCTTAGGTTTAGGACTAAGACCCAAATTGGTCAGTGGTATATTCCATATCATGCACATCATGCCCAGTTAGGAACTGTCCAAAAGCTTGCTCTCTCTCGGTTGCTCCTCTCTGAGGGTCGCCTCTGTCTTGGACACATGGGCTCTTACCTCCTTCCCAGGATTGTGGCTTTGGGACTCTCCCTGCTCTGGGAGTTAGCCAGGAATGGACTAGACCTTGGTCATCAGGTGCTGAGCAGTTGCACTTTGTATCACTCCTTACTATTATTATCATTATTATTTTCAATTTTATTGAAGTTTAGTCATTATATTGTTCTTATCTCCACCCACGAGTCTCTTTTTCCTTTACCCCTTTAATTCTCTGCCAATCCCTGGAAGGGGGGAGGGTGCACAAGCTAGCTGGGTTCGAAACTGCAACAGAACATTTGTATTTTAAAGGCTGTCTGGGAAAATAGTCGAAGTAAGAAAGCAATGTACATTAGCAGTAAGTGTGTCATGCATGTTTACACTGTGGTAGCATAACAATATTGAGATGAAGAGATAGGTCCAAATGCAAAATGCTATGACCATCAGACCCGGATCTCTGTGTAACACCACAGCTGGGGAGGGTGCAGTGATGCTGCTGTTGGAAGAGAAGCAAGCCAACAGCAGTAGATGAAACACATCTAGTACATGGCACACCTCCCTTTTGGCAAATACATTCTTTTGATTTAGTATTGATTTTGTGCCTTGTGGCATTACACATTAAACGTGATTTGGGTTTCCACAAGAAGGATCTCGAAAGAACAAAATTTTAAAATAGTAAAAGGATGGGGAAATAACACAAAAGATACATGTTTCAGTCCAAAACATTCAGTCCAGAATGTCTTGACTGATGTTATCTGGATGCAAGTTTCTCCCAGCAACTTATATGTTAAATAAAACCCTACCTTTTCACCCTGAGTATGGCGAAATTCACTATTTTTAGCTATTTTATCTCTATTTATTTAATGATTTCACACAAATAATCTTAGCATTTGAAAAAAATCATGATGGTCATTTGACTGACATCAAAAGCATCGTAGAGCAATGTTTAGAACAGTGTCAGTTATTCGCACAAGCAATCTACTAACAGCTTTAAATCAATGTTCAAAGAAAATGTCTAGTAACACAAAATGAACAATTAAAGCTAAGATCATAAACCCTAATATTTATTAAGCAGGTTGCTTATTTGTATTATCAAAACTATACCACAGAAAGAGTACTTGCTGCCTTCTGTGTTTTCCTTGCATGTAGGTGAAATATTTGTATATCAAATAAAAATACAAGAACAGACACCTTCAACTCCAGAACACAAGTATGAGCAGTGGCAGTGAAAATAACTCTTAATTTCATTATTAGGACATCCTCCTACATTTACTATTGCTTTCATGTTGAAAAGAAAGACCCTTTCAAGTTACAATGGCTTTTGAAGACTAACGGGAACAGAAAAAAACAATTATCAAGACAGATTCAGAAAGAGTGGAACAGACTAATAAAAATTCTTCAGTACAATGTACAAGTAACCATCTTGCCAGAATAAAAAAAGCCTTGAAAATAAATACAAAGGGACTTGTTCTGCTGCAAAGTACTTCAATAAAATATACAACAGATTGCACCAAATGGAATTTCAAAGACAACAAATGTTCCTCTGAAGTATACTTATATCCATAATTAAAGATATCCTTGCCAAGCTGTATTCAGAAAGAAAAATTATTAAGTTTACTGGGAAGCAGTTAGCCACCCAGCTCTTTATATTTAGTATATCCTGGAGGTCTTTTATAGACTACATTCCACCATTGTAAGGCACAGTACGGACAATTCTGCAAATATACTCTGAATATGAAACCAATTGGTTCATATACAGGTGCTGGAAGTATGCATCACATTGCATCGTTAGTTATCCTAATTAGCATTATATTTCAGATTAACTTCATTTTCTACCTTCTTAGTGTGCTCTTTCCATTTTACCAAAACACAGATAAGCCAATACTGTCTGTCGCTTTATTGAACCACATCCTAAGGAGGTGCCCTGGGTTCTCAAACTTAGTAGGTTTGGCAGAGCAACTTCCAGTAGTTCCAAGAAAAAAAAAGCAGAAAATTAGGGGGTTTAAGACATCGCATTAAAAAAACAAACAACACACACACAAAAAAAAACAACACCCAAACCAACAAAACAAAAAAACCCCCACAAAACCTCATGAGTTTCAGCTTTCCACTTGAGTTTGGGAAACAACAGTAGTAGAAAAGAAAGCTTTCTGGGGGTTTGAGAAGCTAGTGATCTGACACCCTGCTGCTCTTCATATCAATGCCTTTTATGGATGACTGCTGGCATGTCACACATTTCC
The DNA here is from genome assembly GCA_011057875.1 of Pterocles orientalis. Classification (NCBI taxonomy): domain Eukaryota; kingdom Metazoa; phylum Chordata; class Aves; order Pterocliformes; family Pteroclidae; genus Pterocles; species Pterocles orientalis. The sequence goes on from WKFP01013944.1 coordinate 154,357, forward strand.
AAGGCCATCGCCTTAGAAAACTGAAATACTTACTTTGAAATGCTTATCCTGTTACAAAATAGATCACAATGCCTGGAACAAACAGTACTCCATCTGGTTTTTTGTTTTCTGTTTTCTTCTTCATCCGACAAATCATGAAGAAGACGAAATGATTGATTTGCCCACACCACCATAAAGAAACACCTTTCCTTCCAGTCTTGCAGCAGAAGAAGAAACCACTTTTAGCCCACTCCATTTTAGATAAGCCACTGCATTTCCTCAGTTAAATGGGCTGGACACCAATAGGGGCATTGCACTTAGACTTGTTTCTCTCAAGGCAGAGAGACTTCCACAACTGGTGGCTAACTCTGCATGGATTTTCAAATAACAGTTTTATATAAAAGAAGCCTCAGCAGGTGCTGAATGCTCATCTCAGCAATGCACAATTTCTAAAACATTTTTTAGCAAATCAAAGGTAAGAACAGTGCAGTCTGGCCTTGGAATACAAGGACAGAAACCAGTAAAGGCTGAAAATCTTCCCTTTGCCATCCATTACATTCAGCAGCCTTACCAACACCAAGTGCTGCATACATCCACGCTGAGCCTCTTTTTCAGAACCAACTTTCTATATAAAGTTGAAACGGGCAGCAGGGAGAAGAGAGAAGCAGCACCATCACACTGGAAAAGCATATGAACCTTTGCAGAGATGATACTTAGCTGAACTAACTGAATTTGAGTCATCTAACATAGCTGACTCTCAGCCTGCCTCCACACATTGTTCTCTGAACTTTGATTTTTACCTTTTCTCCTCATAAAAAAACACACACAGACTCTATTAATACCCTGAGTCTCTATTTCTCCCACCAGTGACTTTTGAGATCCATACCCAAGATTTTCAGGTTTATTTGTTTATTAGTAAATCTAAGTAATCTGAAAAATTAAAGCGTCCCTCCTCCTCCACCCTATTCTGCACTTCAGTAGAAATAAAAAGGTCACTATCTTGCATTTGCCCCATGGTGCATGGGCTCGGGTACAGAGAGAGACACCTACTTTCTCTCCCTGTGACACCCTTCAAACTTCCCCTCTCAGAGACAGCTCTGAAGGCACAAAGCATACAGCTCCTCTCGGACGAAGAAAGTTCAAGAGCCTTACTGAAGCCTTCCATTCACAGGGGGGAAACACAGCCAAACTGGGCGAAATCTACAGAACCTGAAATTTCAAAACCACTGCTGTGTATTTTTGCACTTGTTATCTCTCTTACTCTTTTGCCTTCAAGGAATGGGCATAATCTTTTGTTTCTAGAGGGCCACACTACCAAGCATTTTTCTTTTTAACACACTTTACTTTGACTTTTAATTAACACTCACCATTCTGAGGCATCTAGAAAATCTTCACTAGGTACCACAAAAATATCAATACTATGGACCATACTTTTATTAACAATAATAGAAAGTTTTACCTTATCCTTTTATCTTCAACTTTTTTCAGATACTCATCTCTCTTCAATACTCCCAGTATAGTTTCCCTTTCATGTTCCAACAAAAATGACAAATTGATGATCTCCAAGTGCTTTGTCATGATTCTTCAACAGCCACTCTTTCAATGACTGCTTTGCCCAATCAATTCTTCCAGTGATTTATTTGCACAAGTCCAAAGGCACGTTTGTGTCAGAGTTACAAGATGCACACAGTCAACAGGTATTTTGAAAAATGCTTCTTTAAGTTAACCAGGTGTCAAGATTGTATTGCTTTGCCTTCCAACTATGCAAGGAACAAAGGTTTCTTCTTTATTTCTTCCTCAAGAAAGCCGTTTTCCTGTTTACTGAACACTCTTCTGTCCTGGCCAATGCCCACCAGCACAGTGCACGCCTTCAGACTGCGTTCACAAGCAGCTGCAGAATCAACTTCCTGAAACAATTGCAGTTTGGAGACACAAAATAGCTTGGTCTATTTATTTCAAACTACCTGAAAGTCAAAACAAACAAGTTTAGGCAATTTTGGCATTACCATCATGGTCTGATTTGAGAAAGGCTTAATCTAGTAATGGTTTATAAGCCACCAAAGAATGTCTTGCAGACCATCAGGTTATCTCAGGGGATACTTATACATCATGTTTTCTATGTTGTTATTTACTCATTAATGTTTGACTATTACGCTCCTACGAGGACTCTGCAATCTGTCTTGCTTAAATGACTATATTCACCTTGTAGTACTTCCATCCTAACCATAATAAGCGGGGGGTGGAGGGAGCAGAGAAATGATTCTACTCATTTCCCTGAGATTGCTTTAAAGGAAAAGTAAAAATTAACAAGTGATACTACAATGGCTTCAGAGAACAGCACTAAAAGGTAAGGCTCACCTCAAAACAAGTGTAAACCTGCATCTCAGCAAGTCATCCATTACCCTGTCTTCACAGTCAATTCGGAGAAATAGGAACTTTTAAGGAGTGATTCCTCCACTTACTGCAGACATTTAATTTAGAATGACATGTTCTAGAAATGCCCATTCCCTTTCAGTAAATACAGCAAGAACTTTGAGTGACTTATTAACAAGTCGCCACCCTCAAGTAAGACAAATTTCAGAACTTCACTTTTATTTTTGTCATTTCTGAACAGAAAACAACTTCCAAACAAAACCAGAAGAGACACCCTAGTCCATACTGGAGCTCTGAACTTGACCCTATTTGGAAAGAGTCACCAGGAAGCTACATGGAAAAAATCTAAAACTTCTAGTGAACTGGTTGGAACATCCAGCCCTCACAGTCTCATATGTAGACATAGTTTCACAGTGAAGGAAGGCATGACCTCCAAGACACTTAAGAAAATTAAATTATGTGAACAGATGCACATTGTACTTTGAAGCATACACACATTATATACAGTATACAAGCCCATCTATGCACAAAAAATGCATCCACATCATCATATGTAAGTGTAAATACATGTGTGCATACATGGGTGCACATATGCTACAAGATAATGCAGATTTATTTTATACTACGCATCCTGGAAGAACTAAAACAGCTTTTAAGAAATTTGATTTTTTTTTTTTAAGGCAGCCTTTGCTTCCCTAGCTTTCAACAGTTTGGAAAGGTTTTCACAAAGGTAACTAGCACAGAGAATTGAATGAGCAGTGTTCACAGTCTAAGACAACCACGAGTATAAGACAAGATATCATTCTGCTTCCCTTCCTAACAACCACTGAAAAAGCAAATACTGTTGTCAATGACATCAAATGAAATTCTAGTGTTGCTTTTCATCAGCTGCTTCAGAATATGGGTTTTGAAATATCCCATTCCCTGAGTTAAATGACTATTTATTAGTAAAGGATATAAATGTCACAATTTAGGTTCCAAGATTTTTCCTCCTCTTAGTCTTACACGAGCATGGGAATTTCTTCTGATTAAAGGGGGTTTTTTTTACAGGTTTTGTAACCTGTTTCAATTAATCCTTAAAACTTTCAAATTAAGAAAAAAATAATGAAGCACACACAACTGGCACATAAGTATTTTAATATATTTTTCCTAAGAAAACAGTAATGTTTCTGCAATAAAGAACCAACTATAAGTGTCACTTTCATCAGGTAAGAAAATGGGACAGAAATGTCATATGCACACTAAAAGCACACAAGTCAATGCAAGGCAGAAATACAAGTCAGGATTGCCAATTATGAGCTTAACATTACTGAAAAATGGGAAACAAACAAACCACACACTACTACTTCTGGCTAGATTGCTATCTTAAAGATATAAAAGCCAAGTAATAAAAACCACACATGGAAAAAATTACTTTGATTCCCTGTGTTTATTTTAATATAAAAAATAAACCACTGGACCATTATGTTTATTCTTAAATTCTTGAAAATGGTGTTTCTATTAATACCATAAGGCCAAGTTACTCGAGCAAGAAATTCAAAATGTGATTTATCCTTTGTTACTATTGAGAAGGCTAGCTTCTTTCTTGAACTGCCTAGCAAAATGCCTGGGGAAAACAGTACCAGGTCCTAACAGTGGGCTAGGGAGCACAGGGCATTGGCATAAAACTCACAAAGTTCAGCAGCCACAGAATAAGCTAAATTGCTTGGTTGGTCAAGGTGCTCTGAATTTCTGTTCACAAGTTTTCCTTGCAGGGGTAGCTAGGTGACACATAACATTATTCTGACAGGCTTTTTTTTTTAAACTGAGAAAAAAGCCAAGTTTTATTGAAAAATGGAAAACCAAGAAGAGGTGCAAGGGGAAAGAATGAGCACTACAATTAGAAATTTAGAACAACAAAAGTGTTAAAAGTGGTCTCTGACAGCACCATTATTGTCTTGATGATGCACTATAGGTAACTAGGGTTCTTGCAGAAAAACAGTACAGTGGTATGACACGCAGGGTGACAAGAACACTGTACCCTGTAAGATGTATTCTGATATAGGAAATTCAGGGAGGAAAAAAAACACATTTCAAAAGATTAACTTGACATCTGGCCATACTTACTTAAGGTTTTTTTCTTTTAACTCTGAAGAAGTTAGTATTTGTACCAGAATATCCAAAAGCCACAAAAATTCCCTCTGGTGAAGCATACCACCTGTCCTTGAATGTCCTGGAAGATTTCTTTCTCAAAACAGGGAGGCACATATGAACTCCAAAATTACTAAGGTGATATGCCATAATTGGGAATCCAGTTACTTAACTTGCCAGGACAGGGTCAAATATGTAGACTCCAGGGCAGCACTAAGCACTGGTAAGGCTGATGAGATAACAAACTGTCAGACTAGATGGACTTAAAATTTCAGAGCGCTACACTGTGCCAGATGTAAATCAGCTGAAAGATCATTCCATTAAGTTTCTTACAACTTTCACCAGTGACGAAAACTTAAACCACAGGACATGCACAATTGGCAGCAGAGGCAACCCTGCAAAAAGAAAGCAGGTAGGATCTAAATCCCACATGGATGTTGATCCTTCTGAGACACAAATCAATGGTCAGTCACAGCAACCCCTGGATATGCTCCAGAATAGGTGGGGAAGAGGTTGGATTTAGCAGCCAGAACCAGAAGTGGTGGTAAGAGGTTTGAATGCACGAAGAGCGGAACCACGCAAGAAGAGGGTAACAAAGGAGAGAACTGAAGAATTGTCCTTAATGCCCACAGGCACAACCCGACATTGCAACTGATCTCTGAGCTACCACTTCTTTCCACACCAGATGAAATGGGCTTAGAAATACTAGAGCAGACTCACTGGACAGTGGTCTAATCAACAAAATTCTGGTATTTCATGCTGATGGCTGACCTTTTAGGTGAACTATGTGAATCTTGAGAAGAAATTATTGTAATCTTGTTTGTAAAGAGTTTGCAATACAGAGAATAATGCAGAGTATTATGTTTACCAAATAGACATAGACCCAAACTGCATTCATGTTACCCACATAGAGATGTTTGTAGTAAAATCTGTTCTTCCAGGAAGACTATAATCAACTGCAGTTTCAATTCTATTCACAATGGCTTTTGTTTCTTTCTTTCTTTCTTTCTATTTTTTTACTGAACATACCTGGGAATAGATCCTTTAGTCCCATTTATGAAAAAAATCTTGTGGGTTTTAACTTTGTCATGTAACAGTGGGATTTGGTAAGCATCAGAAAGTACTTCTTTACTTCCTTATGTGTTCAACCAGCACTGTGTAGGTTAAATATCTCATTAATTAGCAAAAATGTTCTCCTAAAGAGCCAGGATGGCAGCCTATTTAATGATCTCATACTCAGTATTAGCAAGACATAAAACCACCAAGGACAGTCTTAAAAAACAGTATCCTCAAATTTCCATTATTGCTTTGGTGGGGCAACACAGTCTCCAGCACACCACCAATCACATCGGCAACGAAGCTTTTGTGTTCAGGGCTGCAGTAACATATCTGATGCTGAAACAGCCCAGTTTTTGTGTCCCCCAGCTATCCAACGTGTGTGTACCAATCAGCTAATTGACATTAAGATTTAGACCCACCTCACCTTCCAGATTTTCTTCTGCACTATGAAATTGCTACTCAAAAATAATAGATCTCCTAACCAGACACTGCCTAGCTGCTGAAGCTTCAGCAAATATCTCAAGAGAAGCTCTTATTTGTTTAGACAGGATTCCTTTTAAATACATTAAACTCACGACCCGTGCCTAGGTGATACTCTCCACCCTGAGCCAGCTGAAGTACTAGCAGCAGTCAACCTTGCATAAGCCAAGTTTTCTCAGTTCTTAGGTAATGTTACTCTGGCAAGGCTACCTTTTAGGCCTGAAGATAGTGCAGGTATCTTTGCCCTACATGAAGCAGATCTAGTCAAAAGTCCCTTGTCCTTGCATCTTACTTCACTCCTGCCTGATTAGACAAATTCAGTGTTGAAACTATTAACACTGCCCTCGTTCTGCTGTGTGTTGGTACAAGAGGTACCAAAACATCCACCTACCTCACAGCAGGAGACCATCTGGTTTAGCTCCCGTACTTTGTGCAGTAAGTAGTGGGCGTTTCTGTTATACACATAGGTTGTTAAACAAAAAGTATGGCGATAGAAAAAACAGCAGGAACACTTGCTCCATGGAAAAAGAGACCAATAAGTAATGAGATACTGTTTTTAACAAACTACCACTTAGACTTCCCTGCTTTAGACAACACATGATTAGAATCATAAAATCATTAAGGTTGGAAAAGACCTCAAGGATCATCGAATCCAGCCATCAACCCACACTACCTAACTCACTAAACCATGTCCACCACATCTACACGTTTCTTTTTTATCACCTCCAGGGATAGTGACTGTACCACCTCCCTGGGCAGCCTGTTCCAATGCCTGATCACTCTTCCAGTGAAGAAATCTTTTCTAATATCCAGCCTAAACCTCCCCTGGTGCAACTTGAGGCCATTTCCTCTTGTCCTATCACTTGTTACTTTAGAAAAGAGGCCAGCACCCACCTCACTACAACCTCCTTTCAGGTAGTTGTAGAGAGCAATGAGGTCTCCTCTCAGCCTCCTCTTCTCTAGACTAAACAACCCCAGCTCCCTCAGCCGGTCCTCATAAGACCTGTGCTCCAGACCCTTCACCAGCTTCGTTGTCCTTCTCTGGACCTGCTCCAGCACCTCAGTGTCCTTCTTGCGGTAAGGGGCCCAAAACTGAACACAGGATTCAAGGTGCAGCCTCACCAGGCCTGTACTTCACATAAAGATTTAATAGGAAAATTTGCAATCCTTCTTTCCTGCACTACTTTTTTGCTAAGTGGTCCAGAATAAATCAGCTGACAAAAGCTGAATTATTAACCAATTTGGGGTTTAAATACAAAAGAAGCCAGACAGCTTTCAGAAAGAGGCAATGATACTTTTAACAGACTTTTGATGTTTTACTAAGCAGCCCTGGGGCTGGTTAGGAAATTTAGTTGTTTTCATCCTAAACCGAGGGAAGACTTCATACAACAGAGCATTTGGGGAACACTAACATGCGGATTAGGACACACGGAAAAATGCAAAGCCCCCTAACAGGATGGGATTAGTTCTAATCTACATTCAATATGTAGAAAGACCATTTATTCCTTAAGTCAGAGTAATGCAATGATCTAACATTAGATCTGCCAAAGAACCAGTAATTGAGGAAGAATGAAGTGACACAATGGCAAGACAGTATGTAAGTGAGCCTCTTGGGTATGCTGTTTTCCCTTGCCTCACAAGAAGGGGTAAAAGAACTGCTCATTGAGACTTTCTGCATGCTTTTCTCACTTCTCTTATCCCTGTGGAAAGGGATGTCTACAATGGAGTCTTCCTCTCTGAAGCTATTGTTGAGAAAAATGTATGTTAGAAATAACAGACCTGTTAGCACGTGACAGCTCTCACAAAATTAGACCTGAATGAAAGGTGCAGTTTATCCTGCAGTATACCTTTATCCACTGTATATAGGTACAATGTCTATTCAGAGAGCATTTGCTCACCCTCCCAAGACAAAATAACTACTTAAGGCTTGTGGGTTTGTTCGGTTTTTGTTGTTTTGTTTTTTTTTTTAAAGGGAGAAAACCACTACCACTGCAATCAGGAAGAACTTTCCCCCCCCCCCCCAAT
>WKFP01013944.1:171921-199602 GCA_011057875.1 Pterocles orientalis
AAAAATTTCCCCCCCCCCCCCAATTGCTAGCACAGCTGCATGTAACCACTGGAAAAAAAAAAACACCCCCAAAACTGAATCTTCGTAAGAGGTGTTAGCTAAGAGCTACAGGAAGTACAGTGAATCTACTGCAATCAGCTGCATTTGTAGTTACCACAGGTGCAGTGACCACTACTGTCACTGCTGCGCGTATCCTCCCCAACCCAGCAAACTGACAGGTTCATCTGCGCTCCAAAACGCTTTCTCCTCATCTCTCCCTCATCTCCTCAGGAAGGGGGAGAGGCATCCTGCCCTCAAGAGACAGAGGCAGAGCTGAAAGGAAGTGAAAGGAATTATCCTCTTTGCTTCAATAGCACTATTATCAAATTGCTTGATGCACAAAATTACTCCCACTGCCAAACCATTATGTTTACTTAGCCAGAAGCCAGTACATGGAACAATTTAGTGACTTAGCAACAGAAGCAGCATTTTCCACTCCAGTGGTAAGGGAACCATGGCATCACCTCACATTTCTTGAGTGACAGAGCCTTAACCTACTGCTGGTGGGAAATTCGTTGCCAGGAGAGAAATGTGGTATGCACTCCACATATTTACTAGCACTGGCATATCCAGGACAGACACAAACAGTATTTCCGTACCGGTAAAGATATTCCTACCAACAGTAGCCAAATGCAGCGTGGTGTTGTGGACTGTAACTGACTTTTGTCACCCGAGAAGCTGAGATATGTTGTCCCTCAAAAACTCACCCACCACTGCCCTAAACCAAAGCTGCATGAGGCACAATAACAATGTTTGAAACTCTGTAGGAACAGGACTGATGGCACTGCTGCCTCTGACACATGCTTCAGGAGGCCACAGGTCCCACCTGCCAGCTCAGTGTCACAACATGCTACATCTGGACCCAATGTGTCCAGCTTTGATGCTCAGATGAAGAGAGACACATTTCATATATGCAATGCTTAAAACACACCAGTGCTATGTGTCCTGAGTTCACTCATGCAGGGGCCTGAAGTAAAATTCAAAACTAGGTAGCCACCAAAACATGTTCCACATTGTCTCTTATCTTTTCTGAGGCCCACAGCTGTATACAAGCCTGTGACGAGGGAAAAGAGGGAATGAGTGCCACCATCAAGTCCAATAAAATGGCAGACAGATATTGTCATACCCTTAACAAATATAAAGCTTAATATGTTGAGAGTGTAACAGCCAACTCCTGTCTCTTCCTGTTTTAACTAAGGCATACCTCTTGCAGAACGCCGTACAGGAGCAAGAAAAACCAGCTTCACTTCTCAGTGATGTGTTTGCAGAATGCACACACCCAGGTAAGCAAACTAAGTGCCAGCAGGCACTGAAGTACCAGGAAATCCTTGCTGCACGAAATGAATACATTTGCAAGGTAAGGAAGAGTGACTCAAGACACTGAAGTCAAGTGGCAAGAAGAAAATAAAGCCAAATCAAATTGTTGAATGTGATTTCGATTAACGGCACCTGGATTACACTGACTGAGAGCTCTAGCCAGTATTACAACACAAGCAGTAAGCAAACAGATTCTTTGGCTAAAAACAAACTTCAAAGATCTGTAGATAGAAGAGCTGGAAGTTATAACCTGCTAAGTCATATATTGCATTAAAGAAAGGGTCGCATATGAGTGGCAGCAACATTGTTTGAGATACATTAGAAGAACAGAATACTATCATACAAATTTATATCAGCACACTGAAATGAATATAAGGTGAGAAAATTGCTGAAACTAATTTAGTTTTACCCTCCGCAAGTCATGTAGTATAAGTGTGTTTGACTCCATAGTAGTAAGACACTCAGATATATTAAACAAAAACAATGGATTCAGAAGCAGTTCATTTTTTAGGTTGGGCACAATTCCAGCTTTCTGGTAATGTTATATACTTACAGGACTGTAGATCTCTCTCCAACCGCAGTCAATGCCTTCGAGCTAGATCTAGTTTTTTGCACTAGTAATAACATTTTAAAAGCAAAATCATAAGTGTTTAAAGACTAAGGCAATAACGTTAAAGCTCATTAAGTCTATTAAGTATTAAATCTTACTGTGTAAGAAAGCAGTAAATTGACATGCCTGACTTGTATAATAAGAGAGCTAAGACTAAGCTCAGCACTGCCAGTCTGAGCATTCATCAAATCATGCTCTTACTACAGGTCTCTCTCTGCTTGTTTGTCAGCCCTTATAAAAATATTCAAGTAACACAAACAAAGCATTTTTTAAAAAAATAAAAATTACATTTTCTCTTTCCTTGCTACATAACTTTAGGTTCACCCAGCTCCTCACATGGTCAGGTTACATACTGCACGTGATGGGGAACATCACTGCCCATTGAACGCTCCCTGCGGAGTAGAGCACATGGTTCCTGCTCCAACAACTTTGTGCTACTATTTAAACACAGCACAACGGGAGAAAGGCAGCGTGCATGCAGGCCCTGGAGCAAGTGCAGAACAGACCAGAGATAGAGAGTACACCAGACAACATTCACTTATGAACACAAGCCCGTGCACCAGAGATCCTACATAACAATTAAACAAGAGATTTTAACCCTATAGGTGATGCTTTGAAACAAACAAATACCTAATAATCTTCTCTATAGCGGACTGCTTTAGCTAGTGTACTTACAAGCAAGAGGCAAGGAACTGAGAGAACAACACAACAGGGTGGCAACCTGTTTCTTCAGTTTTCTCATCATTGAGTAAACACGGTTCACTTTCCTGGCTGAGCTTTTAACCAGAAAAGATACCTCCCAGGGTAAGAATGGAAATAAAATTCAGTGCGTCAGTTTGCAAAATTAAACAAACAAAACAGATCCGCACCAAAGAATGAAGGAAGGAAAAATATTTTTTGCTACTGTTAAGCAAAAAAACATCTGTGCAGAGTTAAATGAGCAACGAAAATATGACTTGGGGCTTGAGTCATCTCAATCTTATTGCTTAGTCACAGCATGTAGGAAGGCAGTATTCATTCAGTACTGAACTCTACCTTAATACATTTAAGTTATTCCCTGTGTCTCTATAGTTTCTGTGATGAAATGGAAAGAAAAGGGTGAACCAAGGACTAGAACAGAACAGATTTATACATAGTTGTAAAACAAGTTTGAATATGTACCTGAAAGGGTTTTTTTTCATAGCTGAATAAATTATAAATTTAACCAAGACTCACTGTTCTGAAACTTAACTAAAACAAGTTGAAGAAAGTTTATCAACTGTTTACTTCTAAGTGTTAACACCCTTTCCCCACTTTAAAATAGGCATGACCTCTGGGAGCAAGAAGTCACTCCTTGATATCAAGTTCTATTAGAATTATAAAACAAGTATAATGCCAGCAAGATTCCTAACCCTTCTTTCTAACCTCTACCATTTCTTATAGTACATCCCTACAACTATCAACACGGTGAGCTTAGGAGAAGTTAATACATATTATGTTATTACATGGTTGTGTTTGACACTAGGACAGATGGGAGAGGAATGAATTAGCACACCCTGGACACCTGAAAGCTACTACCATCTCTGTTACTGGTCAGCAGCTGCCACTCCATGATCTAGTCATGACTTATCTCCATCCTCTTTAAATGCCCTCTTTCCTATTCAGTGGGACTTGAGACTGCTCTGGGTAGCAACTAACATGAGTAACTGTGAGATCGCTGGGGCGGTGGTCTGTACTGCAGCGCTATTACAGGAAGCTTCATCTGACATGAAGTAGAAAATGCATGGTAAAACAAGAGGATTACTTTCATTAATTAAAAAGAAGTCCTCACAAAAAGTAACGGTTTCTTTTAGCTGAAAAAAGTGATTGACTGAAAAATCAGTAGGTTTGCTTAATTGTTGTCCCCAACAGAAATTGCTCATCAGAAAACACCAGCAGGTATGTTCCACAGAAGTGCATGAGGATTCTTCAAAAATTTCAACAGGAACTTCTTTCCAAGTCTTCCATGTTCAAGTATTTTCACTAATTTGCTGAATTTGGAGTACTCCCAAGAAGGTGCCTTGACTTTATAAAATATTTCATTTTGCAGAAAAACTCACAACTGTCAGTCTGAGGTTTAGCCCACTTGATAAAATTCTGTCATTGACTTTGCTTTCTTCATGAATGAAGAAAAATGAAATTACCTCTAAGCTTTGCAGGAGGCCTGCAGGAAGATTACTGAGGAGCTGCAGCCAGGCTGCAGAGTCAGAGAAGAGGGAACTAGCATTTAGAAGAGCAGCCATGTGGAAAAGCATCCAGCAAGCCAGTGAAACCCTCTGTGGGTTTGGGGAGAAGGGAATCCTGGACCTTGCACATAAGTGCTTTGAATGAGGAAATGTGTGTGTGTGGGACGTGAGAAATCCAGTCCTCCATTATTTCAGCCTGTTAGATAATAAGTGCTCATTTGCCTTTCTGCAACCACAGTATGGTATAGTAATACTCATTATCCACTACACATGATAACAACTTTCCATTTGATTTAGCAAAGCAACTGGATTCAGGTTTTAATGAAAAGAAATAAATTTGTTTTCATGCCCGCTAAAGGTACAGAATAATACATTCTATGACTTATCTCTATAATGGTGTCAAAAATCTTTCAGAGATTTATCTGCCCATGGTGGTAGGGTGGATGTTGGACTAGATGATCTTTGTATGCCCTTTCCAAGTCAACCCATCCTGTGATTCTATTCTATGATCTTTTTTATTTATTCTGACCCAGTCATCCCAGCCCCACTCTATAAGCAACAGAGAGGAACAAGCATGGCTAGGGCATGACTCACCTCATCTTCACGAGAAGATTTTAAAGGTCAGAGGAATCCTTGTCTACTAACATCCATTTCTCTCCACTGACTGTGAAGTCATGCAGCATGACTACCTCAAACGCAGGCATACAAAACACGAGCAAATGCATCCTGCTTCTCATTTGCAGTATAAAATAAGCTGTTTACAAGGACATTTGTTCAGAAACCTACCAGACGTTATAAACAGCTTAATCAGAAAGTGGGATGAGCTTGGAGTGTTGCCTTGTTTTGTTTTTCATTAAATACAATGCTGCAATGTTTTTCTCTACCAACAGCAAATAAAGCTAACAGGTCACTCAAATATTGCCATGAAATGCATCAGTACATTGTCCCACTGTGTCTACCTCAAAACGAACATGGCTGGGAAGTCTGCATTTGTAAGCACATCAGTTTCCAAAATTCTTGTGGAAGACAGGAAAAACCCCCACAAAAATCTAGTTAGAAAATGTAATCTCACTTTCACAGGTTACACTGCTGTCACTCTGAACACTGCGTTGTGCATCAGCCACCCAAGTCCTGAGGATCACTTTCAGCAGGGCAGGGAAGCTGGTGGAATATATGGAGGTTTTCCTTTGCTTCCCTGGGTGGGATTTGTAACGTATATGCCTATTCAAGACAGACCAAAGTAATAGCACTAGGTCTGTGGAGAGCAGCCATACGTATCTTCTGTGACTAAGGACCAGAGTTTAGACCAGTGAGAAAAAGTACACACTGCTATCTGATTTTCTAGGACCCCAATTAATCCAATGAGTAACTGCAGCAAAAGCCTATATAGACTGCCTGACAGCAGCACATACAGGACCAGCATCCTTTTTCATACACTGTATAACAAGCACATAAAAGTGAGAGATTCCTCCAAAAACACTGTTCATCAAATGAAGGGAACATCTGGGATGTTTTTCTTAGCCACTTTAAAATGCTTTGCCCTCTCACCACAGCCCATCCAGTTCCTCAGTTGTATCTCGCCTGAGAAAAAGGGCATGCAGCTGAGGTTGCCAGTGCTGAACAGACTATGCCATCTGGCTCCAGCCTAGTTTGCACAAAAAGCAACAGCAGAGATTTGGCAGCATAATCTTCAACAGTGCCTAGCGAGCAGCAGCCAGGCACAGGGCCGGAGGAGTGAAGCTCAAAGCTGCACAGTGGATCACTGTACAGGAGGTGCTCCAAACTAGGAGGAGGCAGATGTAACTGCTAAAGATGACTATATAAGATAGGACAGAATATACCGATTTCCATTGAAGCAATACTTTATGATTCCATTAAAGCAAAACCTCAACCAGTCTTTATTAGTAATCTGAATTTTTCAAACATAAAGGATACCTAATATACACCATACTATGATTCTTTATGCTAACTATAAGAAAAGGATCATGAATTTTCTTGTATATCCTTCTGGCTGTGACCTGTTAAGGCAATTCCATGGTATAGTACTACTGGGTGTTGTACAGGCAGCAGGAAGACACAGAAGCCCTCAAGAAGCATCTCCTACTCTGACACTTCCCTAAATAATTTCTCTTCACTTCAGATTCCCTTTGTTACCATACTTTATACCCCTCCATGTCTTTCCAGCTAGATGTGCATTTCCAGCAGTGCCACAAGCAAAAGAGTTTGAGAACCTGGAGTTGGGCTTCCAGAGTTGCTACCTGTCCTAAAGCTACTCTTCCAAGCTTTGGGAAGAACAGGCGGTGGGCACAGGCACCATATTACTGGTACACTAGCTTTTAGGTGAAACAGCAAAAGAGTAATTCAGAAAGATGATGCAGAGCTGCGCTCACAGGATATTAATCATAACGTCACCATTCTGCAGCAGCTTTCTGCCTCCTTTTGGCCAAGATTTACTCCAAAAATTTGCATAGTAAGTGTTTTGGCTATTTGATTGCATTTGCAATACAGACAGCTTATGCCACTGGATACAATATTGAAATGTATCATTATGTAAGTTAAACTACTCACTGGTCTGAGTTTGAGACAGAAAGCATAGTTGATGCATGCTTCCAGTAGAAAATCTATGAAATATCTTTCAGACAGGGACAGGTCACCTCCGAGATGGTCCAGTGTACACAGAATAGGCAGCCAAAGTTTGCAAGTGTGAAAGGGATGGTGGCTCCATATCCTTACCTGGAGAGCACATGCTCTCCAAGATGATGGGGGCATTGTCAGGAGGTGCTAATAATAGTATCCCTTACCACTGTCTCTTACTAATCTACAGCAATCAGCCCATCACAACCTGACCTGTAAAGCCAAGTTCTTCATTTACCAATACAGAAGTTAAGGATACATTTATGGAAGCCTGGTTAATAATTTATCAGTGTGAAGAGGGTTACATTTTTTCCAGTGATCAAATGCTGCATACCCATGTTCCAAAGCTGAGTAGTTCTCCTTAGATATCAAGTGCAGCAACTATAGTTTAGTAGATGCCCTCAGGGAGCATATAGGAGTGACAAGGATAGTTTTAGCTTGGGTCTATTGAAAAGATAATAAGATTAATCTATTCGATCACTGACTGTGAGGGCCACAAAAATGATCAGAAGGCTGGAGCACCTCCCATATGAGGACAGGCTGAGAGAGTCGGGATTGTTCAGCCTGGAGAAGAGAAGGCTCCAGGGGACCATATAGCAGCTTTCCAGTACTTAAAGGGGGCTACAGAAGAGATGAGGAAGCACTCTTTATCAGGGAGCGTAGTGATAGGACAAGTGGTAATGGCTTTAAGCTGAAAGGGAGGAGATTTAGATTAGATATTAGAAATAATTTTTTTCCTGCAAGGGTGGTGAGGCACAGGAACTGGATCACCGGAGAAGCTGTGGATGCCCCATCCCTGCAGGTGTTCAAGGCCAGGCTGGGTGAGGCTTTGAGCAACCTTGTCTAGTGGGAGGTGTCTCTGCCCATGGCAGGGCGGGTGGAACTCGATGATCTTTAAGGTCCCTTCCAAACCAAACCATTCTGTGATTCTATGACTCACTTGTGCAGAGATTTGGGGTGGGCTTTATTTTCCCCACATTTATCAGTATATCAGCTTGTTGTTGCACACAGCCCATGCTCTTCAGCGTAGCAGGCACTCTCAAAAGGATTTATGCATGCACCTTGTTGGGGGCAGACTAGCTTATCTCCCAAGAAAATCTGGAAAAAAAGGCCTCCCTACATGATAAACCCAGATGGCTGAGGAAAAGGACATAAACTGCAGAACAAGCATCCTCAATTTTTAAAAAGTGCATGGTTTTGACTCTATTTACATTTTTATTCTTTTCTTTATCATTATTGCAAATCAGCACACTCAAACACAAATCTTTTCCTCTTAAGTAATGTTTCCAGGAAACAGAGTAAATGCAAACAAAAAAGAGGTTTTGCAAAAAACACTTCCTGATCATCCCAAGTTAATATTCTATAATAACCCCTGCCTTTACCACTTGTGAATATCCGTGCTCTTCCAACCCCCCAGCAATTAAGCTTGTCTGAGTCCACAAAACCCCTAGGCAATTGTTGTTATATTACTAACTATACTGGAGTTCTTTAAGAAGCAAAACAAAAAAACCATGAACAAAAAAAAGCCATGAAGTTTTAGGCACAGCCTTTGGTACTACCTCAGACTTTCAATGGTTCAACACCTTAAAAACATGTAACTTTTTATTCTGCTCATTTGGCAATATGAAAACGTTTTAAAAATACAGAACCACAAGTGTTATTTTCCACAGGAATCCTGTTCTATTCAAGATGCAGGAAAGATAATGGCATGGTAGCTGTCCAAAATTTTTTCCTAGTTTCACTATTCAGCATGTAGCCCATACCTCATTTGTGGCACATTTTCCTTATAATTTTGTTATTAATAGAAGACATTTTCTATCATACTTGTACACATGTATCGAAGTACCTTACAAACACTGATCTATATATTATTTGTGATATATTATCTTAAGTTATAGATAGAAAAGCAAAATCCTTTAAGTTAATGACAGGATAGGAAGGAAAAAAATGTTAATTTTATGTATCTTGATGACTCGACACTCCAGTTACAGCCAGCCTGATTTTTCAAGTGCATTTCACAGATGATTTTAAAGAAACCTATGGACTCCCAGCACCTTTCATTGTCATGCCTTGAAGGACAAAATACTTCACCTTGTTACAGAAAACAAGAACTCTTCACTCATACTCTTCTTTCCTTATGAAGACTGCAATATGCCCTCCAAAGCCACAAAACATCTTTTTTTTTTTTAATGGGAAAAAACCCACATTTATCTATTACTTATTCATATATATATATGTATATATATATATAATATATGCACACATATACACCATTGCAGAACTGTAGACCAATTATGCTATTTAATATAAAGTGATAGTGACACAGGTAAACTAACAAACTGGAAAACCAGTTATAAGCAATATGATTACATTTCTATATTCAAATTCAGAGCACATAAAATCATCTGGAAATCTGAAACTGTTTTCTGCAACATTTGTTTAAAAGGAGCAGCACTGTTGTGAAACTAATCATTTCCAACAAAAGGATAGCAAGAGATGCTAAGAAAGTCAGTCCCAGAAGCTAAATGGCCTTTCCAGCTGTGAGATGACATCTTGGAAGACATTAAGGAATACATTTTTCTATAAGCTTTTCTTATATACACTTTTAAAAAAAGATGCAAAACCATACCAAAGTTAAATCAAACTTAGAGTGCATTATACAGCCATAATAATGTTCAAAAGATGAAGCAGTAAAATCCAGCTAATAACATACAATACAGTTTCCAACTGCTGTTTGAAAGAAGAAAAAGTAACCAGAAGCTAAGAACATAAATAACATAGCCCTGTCTTTGCCACACACAAACTACTGAATGAGAAGCATAGCCTTGTAAAGAACACACCTCAGGCTGGTGAAAGGATATCTGAAGGGTAAAATATTCTCCTCCAGTCTGAGGGGATTGTACTTATGTAACAGGTTATTAAACTTTTTACTTCTCAACTGCTTCAACCTTAACCTGAAAAACTACAGACCAACCTCAACAGCAACAGCAGCTAGCCAGATCCCTTCTATCACCCTGCACTCTATAGGAGTAATTCAGCATTAAATGCTTGTTAAAAATAATACCTGAAGACAACATTGTCTTTAGTGCTTTAATTTATTACTAAGAAAACTGCAAGATTTTACTGAAATAGTAGATTAGATCACCATTGGAAAGAGCAGTTCCTTCCCCTCTTAAATGATGAGTCCTAGAAATTCTAAGTTACTTTCTAGCAAATGTATTTAGATTTACATCCTTCCTCACTCCACTTCTTCACCTCTTAAATCTATAAATAAACTCCCTGTAGCAATACTGAGCAGTGTCTTAAAAATGGAAGCACCATACACTTTAACACAATACAGAACAGCAGATGGAAGGACTTTCTAACCGATTTCAGTATTGTTTAGCAGTCTGCTTGATCGTGCAGCTCTGCAGTGCAGTTGTGCCAGTCCATAGGTCAAACACAGTATGAATTCAAACAGTCACTGAGAGACCACGGGATGCAGGGCTGCTTGCATAGAACATCCTCAGTAAGGTTTCCTGCCATAAGGAAATATGTGGTGTTCAAGCAGGGAACACCATTCCATTAAACAACAACAAAAGCTGAAGCTTTCCATGAATTAAATTAGAGCTTGGGCACTTTCTTTGGTGCATAGAAGGGGGAAGAGAAAAGGGGTGCAAGCTGAAATGTACTTTCCTATAAAAGGGATTAATCTTTACATTGTCAAATTTTATGATCAAGACATGATAAACTAACTTTGATATAACTTGGTGTGATGGGTTGGCCCTTGGCTGGGGGCCAAACCACACACACCCACTCACACAGTCCCTGCCCCCACCCAATGATAGGGGAGAGAATTAAAGAGGTAAATGGCAAAGAGGACCCGTGGGTTGAGATAAGGACAATTTAATTACTAAACTACAATAATATTAGAAATAATACTATATACAAAGATGCAATGTGATACACAGTGATACTGCCCCTCCCCACCCCTCCAAAGTCCTAGCCCACTCCCAGCCAATGGCCCCGAAGGAGGGAGAGAATAGGTGATACACAATTATGCTGCCCCCCCGGAAAAGGCTCAGCCTGTTGACAATGATACTGCCCCCCAAAAAGGCTCGGTCTGTTGCCAGCTAATAATCCCCAGAAACCGCACAGACGATTCCCCCAGAAAGGGGGGGAAAAGGGGGGAAAGGGGGTGCACCGCTCCCGGAGGCACTCACGGAACGGAGATAACAGCCCAAGCGTCCCAGCCCAAGAGCTGACCGAAGCAGGAAAAAAAAACAGCTAACGATCCTCCTGGAGAGGGAGGATGCCAAAACTCACGGAACGGAGATAAACGAGTGTCCCGGGCCGAGAGCTAACGGCGACCGTGGGGGGAGGGGGGGGAAAGGCCTTGGGAGAGCGAACGCAGGCTCCCCAAAGCGAGACGAATCCGGAATTGCAAAGTACAGCACTCCTAGAAGAGTCTTCTTCTAATATACTGGGTATGACGTGCATGGGATGGAATAATTGGTCAGTCTGCTTCTCAATCTCGACTTAAAAGCAAATCCCAAGCTAGAAGCCGGGCTCTCTCTCTGTCTATTGAGAGGAGAGAGGCTGAATGTATCTTGTCCTTGAGAACAAATAGCAACATCCTAGCAATAACTATAAACGTTCTTCTCTGTTCTTCTCTTATCAATTCTCTCCCGAGCAGGAATCCAAAACATCGTACTAGCTATTTATGAAGAGAAGGGAAAAGGGAAAAAAAAATTAACTCTGCTCTGCTTAACCCACGACACTTGGCTATGTTGGCCAGTAGATTTGGTAAACTAATAAACAGATAAAGTTTAATTATACTACAGTAATGATCACTAATTTGTGGAAAGTGACTGTAGGGTCACTTTCTACCTTATAGTTCAACATTGCTAGCAGCACACCAAAAGCCTGAGTGCACAAAGATACTGAAGCTCAACTAACTTCCTCCCAGCTTGCAAGAATCATTTAAGAAAACACCTTGAAGAACTGGCATGCATGCAGAGCAGTGGTAATATATATTTACTTTTTTCATGATACAATAGGATTTAAATATCCCACCACTGCAATGGGTTATGGGCACTATAGAAAACCTTAGGGAACAGATTCTTCTAGTTTTACATGTGTCAGTACAAAAAGTTATCCCACAATACACTCCATCATATTCATGAAAATCCAAAACAGTTAAGCCTCCTATGCAAGGTTTGCTCATTCACAATTCTTCCAGTGTCACGTGAAAAATCACATTTTCTGCCTACAGCTTGAATGCAGGTACGACGTGAATTTTTTCTTTATAGCAATGATCTTATTTCTCAACAGCAGCAACCTTTTTTGAGGGGAATTTTGCCATCAGAGATGCAGACCTGTCAAATCTCATCTATAAGATTCATTCCATTCCCATCTTAGGCTCCCTTATTGTTATGTCTCCATCACAGCAAGGCAAGTGCTTTCCCTCAGTTTGTGAACTTGCATGAACAAACGTGGCTGGTCAGTTGTCGTGGGTTAAGCAGAGCAGAGTTAATTTTTTTTCCCTTTTCCCTTCTCTTCATATATAGCTAGCACGAAGCTATGTTTTGGATTCCTGCTCGGGAGAGAATTGATAAGAGAAGAACAGAGAAGAACGTTTATAGTTATTGCTAGGATGTTGCTATTTGTTCTCAAGGACGAGATACATTCAGCCTCTCTCCTCTCAATAGACAGAGAGAGAGCCCGGCTTCTAGCTTGGGATTTGCTTTTAAGTCAAGATTGAGAAGCAGACTGACCAATTATTCCATCCCATGCACGTCATACCCAGTATTTAGGAGAAGACTCTTCTAGGAGTGCTGTCTTTCACTTCCAGATTCGTCTCGCTTTGGGGAGCCTGCGTTCGCTCTCCCAAGGTCTTTCCCCCCCGCTCCCCCCACGGTCGCCGTTAGCTCTCGGCCCGGGACACTCGTTTATCTCCGTTCCGTGAGTGCCTCCGGGAGCGGTGCACCCCCTTTCCCCCTTTCCCCCCCCCTTTTCTGGGGGAATCGTCTGTGCGGTTTCTGGGGATTATTAGCTGGCAACAGGCCGAGCCTTTTTCGGGGGGCAGCATAATTGTGTATCACCTATTCTCTCCCTCCTTCGGGGCCATTGGCTGGGAGTGGGCTGGGCCTTTGGTCATCAGGTGGGGAGGGGCAGTGTCACTGTGTATCACATTGCATCTTTGTATATAGTATTATTTCTAATATTATTGTAGTTTAGTAATTAAATTGTCCTTATCTCAACCCATGAGTCCTCTTTGCCATTTACCTCTTTAATTCTCTCCCCTATCATTGGGTGGGGGCAGGGACTGTGTGAGTGGGTGTGTGTGGTTTGGTCCCCAGCCAAGGGCCAACCCGCCACATCAGTTCATCACACACCTGGCAGATAACAGGGGAGGGTGAAATCTACTGTACTGCACCACAACTTAGCACCTCTCTCGGTCATAACCCACCAGGAAGCACATTTCCCAGGTGTAGTTTCCTTGTGCAGATCCAATCCTTTCAAATGACCTGATGTGCACAGGAAGCATCCATCCCACAGCATAATGTAGAGGTATATGTTCCCGTGACACAACAACACCCACAAGCCTGCACATCAGAAGAAGAAAAAGTAGAGGTTTGGAGATTATATGGACCAAGAACCCTGCCCATATGTGAGCAAAACCTGATTTGTTTCATGGGGCCAGAATGCAAGATAAGCATCTCCCTGGGACAGCATGTAGACCAAGGAGAAGCTGTCTCTTGCTAATCACTC
Source organism: Pterocles orientalis (assembly GCA_011057875.1). Taxonomy (NCBI): domain Eukaryota; kingdom Metazoa; phylum Chordata; class Aves; order Pterocliformes; family Pteroclidae; genus Pterocles; species Pterocles orientalis. The sequence goes on from WKFP01013944.1 coordinate 185,479, forward strand.
AGGAGCTGAATGGGAGATGATCTCACCCGTGGGATGTTCTCCTCACTGTTTGTGAAGGGAGTAAGCCAGGATACTGAAAAATACTGTGTTTAAATAATAACAATAAAAAGATCTTAATTGTTTATACATAGTCCAAATGTTTGGAAACAGGGAAGTCCTACCCATGAGTGCAAATCAGGAGAGGCACAGTTAGATTTCCAAGTCTCTAGGTGTGGACTAAAATTGGTTTAACAACAAATCCACTGACCCTTGATACATTAAGTGCAGGTCTTATTGCTGCTACAAACCACCCAACAAGATGAGTTATTGTGAAGACAAAGGGAACAGAGGTATCTGAATACTTTCAGACACTGGAACATACCCTTCAACCTTGAGAAGTAGATGAGAAACCAGGATTAAGTGACCACTTACTTGCTAGACACATTTTACTCATATTACCCATTTCCAATGCTGCTGCAGAATTGGGTAAGTAGGACTCAGACTGTCAAGTTCACCAGAATGCTGGGGGATACATAATACTCACATGCATTTATGTATATAACATCACATAAAGCTATTCTCAAAATCCATCCGTCAATTTACCTGCTCTGACATCTTGCTTGTATTGAGCTCTCTGAAATTTTCATCAGCTTTTCAAATATTATGTTCTCCTGTAGTAGCAGGCAAAGCTTACTACACTTAATTTAAAGGCATTTAAAATTAAGACGGGTTTAATATTATTTGTCTCTCTCTAACTCTTCAATTAAATTGTACCTGCTCAGTAACTTATTACAGAAACTTCCAAAATAAAAGTTCCGTCTATACGGGTAATTTTCATGTAAATTGTTATAAAATCCCATAATTATTGGGAAGTTTCTTAAATGCTTTTGTTCTGTGATACATTATCATGTAAATTATCAATTCACCACTGCTCGTGAGAATCTCTATCACCTTGTAAAAATATGAAAAGTGATAATCCTCCAGGAGGAACAGCAGGCTGTTAAGAAAAAACTGTTTTCACCACCTGTAAACCACAGTAAATCTCTTAGCTTCTCTGTACTGCACCTCTCAGCCTACACAGGGAGAACCCCTTCTCTTGCATCAAAAGATTATTTCAAGGAAAAGTACATCAAGAATTTTGGGACTCTTTGACCTTATGGGTATACAAGATATTTAACCAAAATGTACATATTATGTCAAATTGCTAAAGCCCCCGATTTATTTTCTGTAGCAAATAGGTTCCCTTCTTTCTTGGTTTGCATATAACGTTAGGTGGGCCAGGAAGCCTCTCCATTAAAGACTAACCTTTTTTTTTTTTTTTTCCCCTATTATAAAAGGTCATTTTCCTAACAACTTTGACAAGTTCCCTGTCAGAGATTAAGTTTTCCATGGTACTCACGTTGAGGTTTTGGGACACATTTTAGCTAAAGTTTCTGAAAACAGCAAGGAAAAAAACGCACCACATTGCTTTTATTTCGTCATAGGTGTAACAATTTCCATTTTCGCAAATTCATATAAAAGTTGTAGGATGGAGACTTCAAACTTAAGCAGGCTAGGGAACATTTTCAAGCAGGAAATATCTTTTTTTTCAGACGCTGTTAAAATTAATCTGGTTAAAACCACATATTAAGCTCATACAAATTTGATAAAGACTTGCTATAACTACCAAATACATTAAGACTGAAATTTCCTGAGGGTCAAATTTGGACTGATTTTGGGGGAATGAGAAGGAAAAAACCCAAATAAACCATAAAACAAAACAAATACAAAATTAAAACCACCCTATGTGCAAGACGTACTGAGCAACTTGATCTGTAAGAGTTGCTGGTTATGTCACTTATAATACATCCAAACCAACTAATTCCCTCTGTTCTCCCCCTTACCAGAAGGGAAAGCCTTTCAAGACTTTTCCATAAACATCTATGTCATCCCTTAAGCAATGAAATTCAAGTTTCTGGAACAGCTGAAGCTATTTTCTTAGCAAAAGTAGGAACACTACACAGCAAAACAAATAATTCAATGCATGACTTTCTTGTCTAAGTCAATACTATAAATGGTTTAAAACTTAATTAAGTGGGTAGATTGAGAGACCAAGGCACCAAAAGCTAAGACTAATACCCTGGGCTATCAATATAAAAACAACTTAATTCAGGCAATTTCACAAAATTCAGAAAGCTTGCTTTGATTTTCAGACTTCTATCAGGTCTATTAACTGCAATAGTCCAAACACAAACTAAACTGAGGACACATAGGGGCACTTGTTCGGGGTTTTTTTTTGGTCACAGCTTTTTTTTCTTTTTCTTCCCCTCCCACCCCCCTGTGAGGTCTCCAAACACATATACACTTGCAGTCTTCTAATGTGGGGAAGGTGTAACAGTATTTTGGTGAAGTAGTCACTCTGTCTTTAGTGTTCTACTGGAATAGAAGAGTGAAGAATTATTCTACGGGGGGCTGGAACAAGGACTCTAACAGCAAAATAATTAGACCTGTGAAAAAATATCTGTTTCTTCAGGAGCCTAAGGCAATTATTTTCTTCAGGTTGCAGTCATCATGACTGCAACAATCATTCTGTTCCAACTCACCCCAGAATAAAAACCTACTCAAATCCATTTATAAGGGGTTTCAGTATAGATTTTGTTCCAATCCAGAACTACCACAAACCTTGGAAAGCTTCCTTTGATTTTCAAGCTTATGAATAAAATCTGCCCCCATGAACACACACATATTTTAGTTTCACGTGATTTGTGTTTTCACAGAAGACTGAGAACCAGCAGTTCTGCTACCAGCCCCCAGCAGATTTCTAGATGTGCAGGGGTGTGCATGTGAGTGGGTATTCATGTCTGTGAGGGAATTAACCATTTAAATCAGTGTCCAGAAGGACACTAAAAGGACTCCTCCCATCTATTGTGCCAGACAGAATTCTTTAGGAGAACAGAGAGCCCAGTCTAAACTACTTTAAATACAGGGAACCAGTCCTCCAGTAATATTAACATGTGCCTCTGTTAATGGAAAAAGAATTGTCATTATATTGTTTAGCTGGATTCAGTTTGCTTCAGCTCCATTCTTAGTTTACCTCAAACTCAACACTTCGATACAATGTTTTGTTACAACAATTAGAGGGGGAAAAAAAAAGTCTCAGGTAGCCCAAGAGTTGCAATAAACCAGGACAGTCCCGGAGCACATTAAAAGATACCCTTCCTCTGCCAGAACCACTGGACATCTTTCCAGCCAAAGTCCACCAAAAAGTGTAATTGGTAAAATTCTGTTTATTTCTAGAGAATCCTGGACATCTCAAGTACTGCACAGCATTTCATTACCACACTGTCACAAACATTATTGCTCAACTGTTCCTATACATTGTCTCATGCTGATTTTCCATTTATATTTCTTCGTATGAGAGGGTTTCAGGGTTGGAGAAGTCAGCCTCTACTACTGAAGAGTATACTATTGCAGTCCAACAAAGCTCACAGGCAGAAAGACAAAATCATGCTGTACTATGCTGTGTATTTATGAATCAACCTACTCAGACTCCAGCAGGTGTTAATTGGTGATGCAGCAGTAATGAGTCACGTGGATCAACATTGTCGGATTCCTTAAATAATAACAGAAAAGTTGTAATGTATTAATAGCCAATGTAAAAAAATACGGTCCTGGTCCCCTAATTTAAGGATGCAGAAATTTTATAATACAGAAAGAGCTGACATCTGGCTAATTCAGAAACATTTGTTTGAATGCTGACTGACCAATTGAAAGATTCTCCTTATTTTGGGGGAGGCATGCACTAGGCCTATTTTCTTTTTTTCATTATCCATATTCACCAGTAAACAAAGAGTATCATACCACAGGCAGTACACTTCAGTGTCAGAGGTATTTTCCACTGCTATTTTAAGATAGTATTTCAAAAGAGAAAGTTTCTGCCTGTGCTATGTATCTTTTAAAACGGACCACAAGCTGATTAGGTATATTTGTCCTTCAAAACAGAGAAACCCACTGGGAGGCAAAAAGAAACTCTTTCTGAACAACAAAGCACAGACTGCTAATTGTCACCAGTCTCCTGCTTATTCCCTCCTGCCCGTTGAGACATGATACTGCATAATCCTGCTGCTGCTGCTACTCTTTCACCTAAAGCCTGCCATTTGGCTATGCATGTTAGCATTACAGTGAAGGAAAACACCTTATGATCCTATGAAAGGGTGCCAGAATTGTTTATCCCCAGGAACCCAAATACAACAAGCTTTTAAGTCCTCATTTATGTATTTTTAGTACTTTTCTTCCCAAGGTGTTGTTCGAATATCTGCTTACAATACTGACAGAAGAATGTCTTGCTATGTATTTTGTCCATTACAACTTACAGGCTTTGATTTTCCTCCCCAAGACAAACAAAAAAAAAAGTGGAAAGATAACAATGGGGGACCTTACATTGACAGCAAGGCTCAAGAATACTGGCAGTAGTGGAAAGAAAGCTTTCAGCCTTCTCTCACATAATTTATGCATTAATAACTGAGCATTATTTCAATGCTGTCCTCCAGCATAACTGTCTGAAGACATTTGCATAGTTATCTAACAAAAAACTCTGTGAATCAACCTGAAAGAGTTTTCTATGCATATGAACATATACATATTCACTCTTCTTGAATAAAGCTACAGCTTTCGTACCATACAGAGTACAGTTAAATTCTAATGCTGAACTCCTGAGCGCCTTTTATCATCTTGACCCATTTCACACTTGTGCTCTCCTCCCTCTTAAGTCAAAGTGACACAATTCAGCTACCTGGGGGCACAAAGTAGACCCCAGCATGTTCTCTGCCATCACTGTATCATCTGATGCAATGAGATTACAGCAGGGACAGAGCGCTCTGAAGCCAAAAGGGGAAAAGCACTCTGCCATTTTTCCTCTGTTCCTCAAATGCCACAATGAAAAACTTCAACCTGGTCTCATTCCCTCACCATTAACAAGAGCCAAAAGGTCAAAAGAGCATTTTTGAGAATGTCAAACATAAGGGCAATTTCAAAAAAAAAGACGATTTATACACCAGGTGCAATCTACTTTCAAGCAGAATCATAAGGATTGGATCAAATCAAAAGACAAAAGTATCAAAAAAGACTTTGATCACTTCTAGCTTTTGAGCATAGGGACATCAAAAAAACATGTACTGCGTACAGTACTCACAATAAACTCTTCCACCATAAACCGCTTGTGCAATTAAAGTTCTCTCCTTTTTTATTAATTCATGGGGTTTTCAAATTTGTGATCACCTGTTTGTGTGCTAGTTATACAAATACAAACACACCCCAAACAAACCCGCAATCCACACTATATTGTCTGATGGCTACGTTTTCAGCATCCAACTAAATATGATGTTGCCCAGATTTAAGGTTAAGAAACAGTTATTGCTTTTCTAACATTACTTTTCCAATTAAAGAGAGGTCAAGCTAATAAGACATAATTTGTGATACTGCTATGCACTCTAAGGTGGCATGCTACAGCCCTAGCAAGTCTCTGAATTGATCTGCAGTATGTTTAAAATTAAAGTTAATAAAATTAATCTATCCCTAGTAATAGAACTGATTCAGATCAATCTCATCAGAAGCCACCATGTGAATGAGTGCAGAGGTTCAACGAATGAAAGCAGAATCTTCATGATGGGAGAGGGCACAGGAACAGGCCAGAAGAAAGGCTGCACTTGTTCAGAAAGAGGGATTTTCAGCTAGGTCATTTCAGCAAAGCAGTAGAAGGCAAAGACTTTTAAAGGAAGATAAAAGAAAACCCACATTTGTTTTGTTTTGTTTTTTGCTTTTACCCAGGAGCAAGTCCTTCCATCATGAGTCTGGGAGGGAAAGAGTGATCTTTAGCAACTATGTGGAAAAGTTCTACACAACTATCTCTGAACTGGAGGTCTTACTCTTCAGTGTAAAAGCATCAAATATGTAGAGCATTTCTAAGTACACCCAAGGCTTAACTCTATTCTGAAAAGTGGTTACCTTAAAAACAGTGCCTTGTGACTGGTCTACAAGTTTTACTAGTGGAGGTTGTGCATCCCTGATTTATACAGGGAGGCAGATCATAACTGAGTTTCCATTCCTCATGGAAGGGATACAGTGCAACTAGAACACCATTCAAAGCAGAAGCAGGATTCTGTCCAGGCAAAAGCATGGACAACGGTCAGGCACTGTCTAGGCCACTGGAGATGACCAATGGCCATTGTAGACGGTCAGTTAAAACCATCTACAATCTCACTGGAAGGTGAAGGATGCAGACAATGAACACAGATCCTTTAGAACATTTATTTTCCCTTGTTTTCCTCCAAACCCAGATTTACGCTGAAAAACTACAATATTAGAAACACCTGTAGCAATCATCAACATTATACTCACTAAATTAGGGAGAAGACTTTTGCAAGTATCAATAGTTCATGACTTCCATCAAGCCTAAAGCTGAATGCTTAATTGCTTTTACTTCCACAGTCTTTTCATATTTGGAAACACTGTGTGGCAAAATACTATTAAAACATTTGCACAAAATTAATCAGAAGTGAGCTCAATTTCAATTCAGATATAAACAATATTGTATTAATTATTTAAAAACTTAATTGAAAATGTGCACTTTCAAAACTCATGTCCCACAAATTATTTTGACATGTTTCTGTTCCCTTCCACAACAGAAATGTTATTGGCACGGTTGTGGTTCAAAGTGATTTCAGGGCAAACTGCAAATTCCTGCCAAATCGGAGATTGTATCATTAAAAAAAAATAAGAAAAAGTTTGATAAAGAGTGACTTGTACCTCATCATGGATGACACTTTTTAAACAATTAATTCCCTTAAAGATTCTCACAATCCTAACCAAAACACAGCCCTGCCTAAACACATTCAGGAAAAACAGGAAATCCAAAGGAATATTATTTCTAGTGTGAAATGCTGACAGCCCAAAGAATGGGAGAATGTGATCTTAAATCCACCTAAATGACCTCCAGTTAAAGCACAGGGTTTACAAATAAACCAGCAGCAGTATGGCATGGGGAATTCCTCACACCCTAGTCTTTCAGGGCACTCCTTACTCACACAGCACCAACCAGATGACACTGGTGTTTGCACAGGTTGCTCATACTCCTCCACCATTCTTTGCTGACAATGATTTCACAGCAGAAACAGAAAATATCAAGGAGCTACAGCCTTCTCCCTTATTATTTTTTTGTCTTACGTAGTAAATCATCCTTTTCGAGTACATTAATAATTTTTCTTCTCCTGACTGCACCCTACTTGTCCATATTTTTCTGACAGCAAGGGTTTCAAAACTAGACAGGGTTAAAAACAACAGTCCTGTTAAAAACTTAGCTATGGCTTCATTATTCTTCCCCCTCTCCCCCCCCCACGTTTAACACTGGTAACAACAACGGAGAGGGCTCTAATCTAATCTAAATACAGATACCAACAGTTAACAGACATTAAGGCCAACGGCATCCTGGCCTGCATCAGAAACAGTGTGGCCAGCAGGACTAGGGAAGTGATTGTGCCCCTGTACTCAGCATTGGTGAGGCCGCACCTTGAATCCTGTGTTCAGTTCTGGGCCCCTCACCACAAGAAGGACACTGAGGTGCTGGAGCAGGTCCAGAGAAGGGCAACGAAGCTGGTGAAGGGTCTGGAGTGGAGCACAGGTCTTACGAGGAGTGGCTGAGGGATCTGGGGTTGTTTAGTGTAGAGAAGAGGAGGCTGAGAGGAGACCTTATCACTCTCTACAACTACCTGAAAGGAGGTTGTAGTGAGGTGGGTGCTGGCCTCTTCTCTAAAGTAACAAGTGACAGGACAAGAGGAAATGGCCTCAAGTTACACCAGGGAAGGTTTAGGCTGGATATTAGGAAAAATGTCTTCACTGAAAGACTGATCAGGCATTAGAACAGGCTGCCCAGGGAGGTGGTAGAGTCACTGTCCCTGGAGGTGTTCAAGAAAGGTGTAGATGTGGCGCTTAGGAACATGGTTTAATGAGTTAGGTGGTACTGGGCTGGACTTGATGATCCTTGAGGTCTTTTCCAGCCTTAATGATTCTATGATTCTATGATTTTCACTGCTATATCATTGTTCTGGTTTTAGCAACCACAACAATCATCTTAGTCTACTTAAATTTATCTAAAGACCAGAGGGATGGAAATACTCCTGGAGATAAATATACACTTGTACTTTAACTCCAGAGCTGTTTTATAGTTAGCAGCTATGAAAAAATGTTACGGAAACACCAACTAGTGTAGAAAAAGCTGCTAGAAAAAATGCCTTCTGCAATGCAAGGTATCACTGCAGGCAGACATATTGCAATTTTTTTTCTATTAATCTCCAATGTAAAACCCAAATATGTTCTGAACCTGTGGGTTTCTAGAATGCTCACTTCCATCATATTCCAGTCTTCTAGATTACTTTACACAAGATGAAGATTCCCCATTCCCAATACAGATCTCATGCTCTCACCTGTCCACATTAACACACTCCATAATGCAGTTAGTACTATTGCTGCACTAATGCCCACAGTGATTGGATGGTAGCTCCTATACTAGACCGCTGTTTAATTGAATGTATGTCTTATGCTCCTCTTAGCTTTCTGAAGTCACACATGTGCATAAACACCTGGCATCCTTGGTATCATTAGCCTATTCAGTATCTTAAGCAGGTTTAACATTGTGAAAATGGGAATTCAGCTCCTTATTTCCTCCATTTATCTCTTCCCCAGCCCATCAGATTTCGTACAAAGATTCAGGAAAAGGAATGAGATTTTAGAAGTGATATTAAGTACATTGCTTCTTAAATCTGACCTTTTCTACAGTTCTGCAATGCCCCCAAAAGTAAGGGGACAAGCTCAGATTCAACTCTCATACAATTGCTCAAAAAGCCATGAACTGTGCCATGTAGTAACTGCAAATTAAAAATGTCATCTGTAAATGACAAATGGCTTGCTTTCAAACAGTGCTTTCTCCCAGAAACCTGTCTAATAGCAGAATTCTTAGAAACAATGTTCCCATGGCCAGGGCCATTTGCTTCCATGGTATTCAGATAATATCCTGCACATTCTATACCATACACATACAAAATAATTTCCTTCCAGCTCCACTCTCCTGTCCAACCCCTGGAAACACATTGGTGCTGTATACAGTCCCTGCATTGTCCCTATTCCTGTAATACATTATATAAAAAACTGGAGACATTGATGCTACGAACAGGTTTTCCTCCCGTCTGCTGATACACTGCTACTTCTACCGTTTGCTAGGCTGTACTGATGGAAGGTATTAGTCTAATTCAGACATTACCAGAGTCCCAGTGGAGAGACACTAGTAAGTTCAGCTGCATTCAGATCACAAGTTATCCCAATGCATACTGCAATCACTCCTAAAAGCACAGTCTTCCTCACATGAAGTGGCTGTGGTGAAAGGCAATCGCTCACAAAAAAAAAGCTATGATGAATTCATCTGGAACCAAGACAAAGCAACTGAAAAGAGAACTTATACGGCAACAACAAGGGATGCCCCAGACAATTTAAATGTTCCAGAGATGCACTGAAGTGAAGAGGCAGAGCAACTATCTTAAATAAATAAATTAAATGCTGATTTGTTAACACTCATTTATGGAGCACAGTACAAACCACGATGGAATTTTGTTTCGTTTCTGATACTCATTTACATTTCCAAGCAACATAAAAATCATACCCAGGGAAAAGTTACAGTGAAAATAAAAAGGTACAGATTAGAGTAACTGAATTATGAAGAAATTTCAGTGCAAGATGAGGTAAAGATTAAAAAAAACCCACACAAATTCAGTTCCTGAGCAATTGATTCCGCTGCGCCTCAGCATACGGAAAGACACACAGAATGGGGCACTTGGTCACACCCAGGACAGACTAAGATACAAGCTTTAAAAGACTTTTTTTTTTTTTTTTTTTTTTTTTTTTTTTTTTTTTTTTACTGCAGAGCTGGGCTGTTTGAAACAGGAAGAAGACAGAAAGCCTCACTGACATATATTGGTACACACTGTATATGTTTTATATGGTCCTATATAAACAGATGAGGAAAAACTGCTCTAAAGATCCAAAAAGAAATACGCACATATCGGCTTCCTGTGCCTACCACAAATACACCTCCTACCTACCACCCCTGCCTGGACTCAAACCAATGCTGTTCTTCAAGGTCTACTCTTCCAGCTGTTCTTACCTATTCTGCTTTCCTAAGTCTCCAGGCTCTGGAACAACACATCAGAGCACTCATCCCTGCTATGAAGGAAGTTTGATTAGAAGGTAGAGTAAACGTAGGAAAGGCAATAGTAATAAAGAACAGGGGAAACAAAGCACTCGATCACAGAACAATCCTGCACTCCAGCTGTCTTCAGCCATCCCTCTATCAAACAGATTCTATTCCTCCCTCCCACCCTGCAAGACCAAATATCTTTACTAATAGACAGCAGTTAATCATCGATATGAAATTCATCTCTCTTGAAAAGGAGATTTAGATGAGAGACAATTGTGTAATAAGAACATGTTTTGTAGACAGGCAAATAACTAGATGACTGCAACACCACACTGAAAATTGTTTAATAAGATCCTTCATACCTACTGCTTTTCCATTGCAAAAAAATACAGCTACAACCCAAAATTCACATGAAATTTTGGTTAAATAAGCATTTATTGGTCCCCAAAGAACTTAAGATTTCTATTACCATGAAATCTATGAAAGTCAAAACACGCTAATACATCTTTCTTAAGGGTAAACAAAGTGCCAAAGACAGCACATTATATCACTTCAAATCTTTAAACACATTGATATTGTCTGGAAATCATACCCACACCTCCAGCCTTACAAACCACATTCCTCAAACCTTACTCAGAGCTATGAACAGCAACTCTCCTCACAACTCTCACCTTCCCAATATTCATTATAATCACTTAGATGCAAAACAGAAGCATAGAGACCCCTGAATCTTATTCCATTTGGGGAATGATTTATATTAGAGATACACAGAAAAGCACATTAGCCAAAAGCTAATCATTGATGTTATCAAGCCCTTTTACATCAAGAAACTTGGGGGAGAATAGGGGAGGAAAGAGAGAGGGTATGGAGAGAGCGCTCTGAAAGATGACACAGCTTTCATGATTAGACGCCTAATAGAGGCAATAAGGCTTCATTATGATCACCTGTTCCAGCCTCCCCTCCATATAGCCCATAAGATTTCCCCATACCAAGTCCTTTTAAAAATAGACCTGCCTACAGAAAATGCACAATTTGTTTAAAGTTTTTTAATTATTAAAAACTTTAAGAACTTATTAGTCTAATGAGTGCTGTTATTTTTAAAAACTTCACCCTCTGCCTGGTCTCAGGATATCCAACTCCAAATTTCCAGCACTGGATGTCGTTAAACCTTTTATCTCTTGAGTAAAGAGCCCTTTCCTCACCTTGACATTTCTAGGCACTGATCCAACCACTTCTTTCTTTTGGATCCACTCAAGACAACATATGCTCTGAGTGGCTTTACAGCCAGGGGCTTTTAAATGTTTTATATACTGCAGTGCACTGCACCTTGCACACAAATCTCTCACTTGAAGTGCATACAGCAAAATGCTGGGCACCTCACAGGTAATTTTCCCACCTGTGCCTCTATCTCCTCACCTTCAGGTAAAGGGCTACTCCCTGGCTGACTGCTCATCAACGCCCCCCCCCCCCCAAGCCTTTCCAAAAAATCACTAACTTTGGGGTGTAGAATCCCCTAACTGACTGTTCTTTGTGCTACGACTCCGCACTGGGTATGCTAAAATGCATGTTACTATGAAGTAAACCAACCTACTCTATATCAAGTGGTTCTCGGTCTCCAGCATTTACTCCTGTCTTAGTATACTCATACAATAAAATGTAAGTATAATAAGTAGATTATATTTTTCAAAGAAAAAACCTGGAAGAAAACTTTAGGTATCACACAACTGAGAGCTGATCTTCATCTGACCGCCACAGAGCACCTCACCTGCTTGGTGACCAAGGGGACAATCAAGCGCCCGTCCCTCACTATCCCTTCCACTGAGCAATCACCACGAACGACATCACTGACAGGCACGATTCACCACCCTCAGTTTTCACAGTAACGTATTGTAGAAAGCATATAAAAAAATAAAACCCAACCAAACATGCAACACCTCCCGTCAGGTTATCAGCGCCGGGAGCACCCCCCTCACCGCGGGACGGACAGCCCCGCCGCCGGCACTCCTGCTCCACCGGGACCGCGCCGCAGGCTCCCACCTCCCCCGAAAAAAAAAAACAAAAAAACAAAAAAAAACAACAACAACAAACCCTAAAGCGGTTACTATTAAGAAAGAGGCGCTTACCAGGAACCTCGGTAGGACAACAAAAATACATACAAGCAGCAGCACCCCTGCCGCCGAGGCAGCTGAGGGCTGCTGATGTCCGCTCGGCAGCTCGGTAGAGCCGGGAGGAGAATTCCCGCTCCCGCCGACCGCGGGGCTCAGCTCTGGGCTCAGGCACGGAGCGCTCACACCGCACCGAGAACCCACGCGGGGAACGGGCAGACCGGCGCTGACACCCGCAGGTGCAGCCCTGCCGCAGCCAGCCTCGCCCCTTCCCCTCCCGCAGCACCGCTCCTCGCCCGCAGCCCAAGGCTCCCGCTGCGCCGGGGAGGGCTGGAGCCGCCCAGGGGTGTCTCGCCACCCTGCCGTCCCCGCCTGGAGGGGACCCGCCTCCACCGCCCGTCCCACGAGCGTCCCCCCGCACCTCTCCGGCTGCTGCCGTTGGGCCAGCCCCGCCGCCGCTCCCCAGCGGCCGTCCTCCGGCAGCGCCGTGCCTCCCTCCAGCCGCCGCGCAGCGCCCCTCGCCGGCGGCAGGCGCCCGGCTGAGGCCGGGACAACGGTGCGGGTCGGGAGCTGGGGCCGGGCCGGGGGTGCAGTTCGGGAGCTGCGGCCGCCGCCGCCCGTCCCGCGCTGCAGCGAGCGGGGCGGAGCAGCCGGCGGAGCGGGGCTGGGCCGGGGCCATTCCCGGTGACTCCTCTTCTCTTTCTTCCTCTCCCCTACCGCACAGGGGCGCGGAGCTGCCCGCCTGGGGCGGCGGGGGGCACCCCACGGCGCGGCCTCACCCGCCAGGGCAGGACCCCCCCTCCGAAGGGGCAGGGAAAGGGTGCGCGTCCCGAGGGCGGGAGCGCAGCGGTCCTGGCTGCGGGGTTGTACTCCCCGTTACTGTCACGTCCTCGTTTCCAGCGGCGTTTCGGTTGCGCGGAGGTAGCTGCTCAGGAGGCCGTCCAGTGATTTCTGAGAATGTGAAAGGGGGGAAAAGAAAGGTATTTACTTTACAGGTTTGCGATTTTTCAACCACTAGTAAATAGCTGTAACTGTTCTGTGCAGTGGGTGAAGGAAGCGTCCAAAGGGTAAAAGTTTGTAAGTCTTAAGTAATAAAAGGCACTTGTCATAGCTGTCTTCCCTACAGCTGTAGACAATAGTTCTTAAGCTTTATGACCATCACTTTTAATGGTTCAAGCCAGCTAGGTTTATCAAACTTGTCCAAGTATTACAAAACATCCCAAATTGCAAAAGTAACAAAGCAAACCAGCATCTTGACTTATCCAGATGAACTGAATGATTCATGCACCCTCAGGGACCTGAAGAGCTCACATAGCAGGTGTATAAGAAAGATAAGGAAACTAATTTAGTGCTTATGTGTATTTTCTAAAATGTTAAAATGTGGTTTTGTAACTGATGCAGTAAACAGAAATAGGCCACATTAAAATACTCAAGAGCTTTTCTTTTCACAGCTGGAAATGACTTTATAAGTGATCTAATGTTGTAATTTTTTTAAAAAATTCTGATGCATACAACCAAAATCTCCTGCTTGGCTTTCGCGGGTAAAATCTTCACATAAAAATTGCAGTTCATGCACAATAGCAATATAGGGTTACTTGCTACCTCCAAATTCCTAGTGCTGCATTTTTAAGAAACTGCAGTGCTTGCAGTCCAGCAACGCTGGACTTCAGTAAGGCCAACTTCAGTCTTTTAAAGCAGTTGCTAGGGGAAATCCCATGGGACAGGGTGCTCGAGGGTAAAGGGGCCCAAGATAGTTGGTTAGCATTTAAAGAACGCTTCTTCCAAGCTCAAGATCGGTGCATCCCAACGGGTAGGAAGTCA
>WKFP01013944.1:199622-223946 GCA_011057875.1 Pterocles orientalis
GCCCAGAGAGGTTGTGGAGTCTCCTTCTCTGGAGACATTCAAAGCCCGCCTGGATGCGTTCCTGTGCGATCTGATCTAGGTGTTCCTGCTCCGGCAGGGGGATTGGACTAGATGATCTTTCGAGGTCCCTTCCAATCCCTGACATTCTGTGATTCTGTGATTCTGTGATTCTGTGATTCTGTGCATTATTCTAAGTGATGTGCATGTTGGGAAGTTTATACTTACGAGGTACAATGTTTACTTGGTTAGTATATAAACACAGCACCTTTGAAGGCTAATTTTAGTTTGCCAATACAACATCATTGACTTGTTCAGGAAAAGCTATTGAAGGGACACTCTCTAAACCAAATGCTCAGGTACATCATTTGTCTGTAATTATCAGAATAACACATTGGTTTCTACAACAGAGTGAATCATTACCAGAAAGATAGGTGAATATATTCTGCAATGCATTATTTTAAGTATTAAAACAACAGCTTCAGATTTATGTGTTTTTTTACAGTTTCATTTTATGAATGTTCTTTGGGGGGCTGGTGAAAGAAGGACTAATAATATCCATTTGCACAGCAGCCTGAGAGCTCAAATACAGCATTACCAACCAGGATACCCAGGTACAAGAAGAACTTCTGAGAAACATCGCAGACCTTTTGTGTTACTGTTGGGATAGAAAGCAGCCGCTCTTTAGAGACTGGACGCCCCGTATTATTTTGGTAGCACTGCCCTATACTAATCCATGTTTATTAAGTGCCCTTTGTGACCCACAGTGGACCAAGGACTTTATAAATCAGAATTAGAACAATCTGTGTCGTATTTAGAACAAAGGTAAAGTATTCTTATTATTATTTCTTTGGTGACTTCAGTCTCCATCAGTAACACTTGCATCACTAGAAATAATTACCTCCCTGTGGTCCCAGGATGAAGTTTTATTAGGAATGACTTACAGTACTCATGGCCCTTTCCCAGAGCGCTATGGCAACTCTCTTGTCCTCTGGGACAGACGTTTTCCAGTCAGTTCTTCTCTGGATATGGAGCTCCTAACTCCACACTCCAGAAATCAACAAATTTCTTGATATCTTGGTTCCCACAGCCACAACATCTTCCAAATGTGAAGAACTTGCACAAATTACCCAGAGTTCAGTTTAGTTAACATTAGTGAATGACACCTGGTTTGCTTTCACTTCAGGTAGCACTACAGAGCGCTTTGCAAGCTTTGATTTCTAATCTATCAGTAAATATCAGAAAACTAGGCTATTGATGCAGTTTGCTAAACCAAAAGGTTTTGAGTAAGAAATCATGTGGCATGAAATAGAAAACAGATTTTTTTTTTCTTGCTGTTAACAGCAAGAGCTGCTGTGTGATAGCTATTTACATTTTGCTCCTGAATAACACAGGTGCTAGGAGCAGAATTTGAGAAGAAAATTTTAAAAACAAGTTTTGTCAAGGAAGCTGAGATATGCAAGTTCTCATCATCCAGTTGAGCACTCCCTGGGCTATTTTCCAAACAAATTATTACAGCCGTAATGAAGAGAGAAGATTGTGCTTTTTACTAACTCTCTTTGCTCAAGGTTTTGAGCTGTCACTTCGTAGAGTTCTTCATAAAAAAACCTGAGACTTCAGCAATGCCTTCCTCCAGTCAGAAAGATATGGAAGCTACTTGAATAGGAGTGTCCTATTTCTGCACATTTTTTTCAGTGGTTTGAGACCTTTATGTTCTGCATTTTAAATTAAGAACTTTTTGGCATTTGTCTAGAAAGGCTCCCTGTTCAAATTTTAATGTGGCCTGCGATACTGATGTGCTTCTCTCCACTGCCAGTTAAAAGGGAAAACAGTCAAATGTATGTTTTGAAAAAAATGCCTGTTTTGATGCACTAAGGAATAATAAGGTAAAATAACATTTCAAGAAGAAATACATTAACTGCTACAGAAGCAATAGCACCACTATGGTTCTTTAAGCAATTCATCAGCTCATTCAGCCTTCATTCTGCTGAAAGAGGACAGATTTATTCAATCAATGTGATTATGCCTGCTATTTTAATTTTATTAAAATATATTTAATTCTATTTGAGATTGTTCCTTCACAGTTCCTGCTTGACTTGGATTTTGTGTTTTTAACAACAGTATTGGGCTGCAAGTCAGAGATTCTTGTCCCCAGGCTTACTTGCCCTGCTGTTTTCACCTATGCAACATGAAGACGTTTTCTTATTACAAAGCCAAGAAACTTACCTCTGAAAGAAAAGTAATATTTTCCAGTCTTCCTTCCAGTTACTCACTGTCATCTCAGCCTCCTCTTCCTCACCATACAGAACAAGTGTTGTCAAAAGCAGGATGAGGATGCAGAGTTATACAAGAAGAAAGAAGCCTTCTCTTGCACAAGAGGGCAGCATTTGGAAAAGGCAATTATTTAAGGTTTTTCTTACATGAACAGCAAAATTACATGTCACAGGTTTAGAAATGAAAAAAGAGGAACCGATGTCACTAGCTGTTCTGAGACAAGGCTGTTTCTGTTTCAGCCAGTGAAAAGATTTAGAAAAGCAGCTATTTACAAAAAGCTTTTCCGGGTAATTACAGTGTCTCCTGTTCTTTTTGAAGGAGAAGATAAAAGCAGACTTAGAGATATATCAAATGCAGCAACACATTCGTACTTCTCTTTCTCACATCATAAAATGAGGAATCTATTTACTTGCTCCTGCTTTTCTTTAGTACATTTAAAATAAAATTAATGAGAGAATGCACTTATTGGCA
Organism: Pterocles orientalis; assembly: GCA_011057875.1. NCBI lineage: Eukaryota > Metazoa > Chordata > Aves > Pterocliformes > Pteroclidae > Pterocles > Pterocles orientalis. Next base: position 202,365 of record WKFP01013944.1, read on the forward strand.
TCTCACTGTGCTATGTTAAGCCAATATTTTAATTACGGCCTAGAAGGAACTCACGCAAGCTAAGGGAATGCTCTTACAGCCCCCATTACTGTGTGTACTATTTACTTAGACAATTATTTTGTTGTCAGCTATGGTATTCTTTGCACAAGCAAGAACTATGCATAGTGAGTAAGAGCTGTAGAATGAAATGTTGCATAAAGCAAAATGTTCAGTTAACACCCAGCTGCCCCATGTTCCACGGCAGGACATTGAGAAGTGTTCCTCAAGGCAACACTGAAGGAACCGTTAAAAGATCTTGAACATGTATGATGCACCTGCAAAGCATAAACTGGGAGCACAATATAGAATTTAATCTTAAATGTACTGAGGTATTTTTTAGAATTACTGTTTTTACTTCAAAATAGCTAGCTACATTTCTATCAATTGGCACATGCGTCAGTAAAATATCTGTATTTTTCACAAATGTTTTATTGCAAAGAATTTTAATGGGGTCTACAAAATTTATTTCATGAAACATTTCATGAAACCAGGTGATTTCCTCTATATAAAATTTGTGAGGATCATCAAGAAGATAGCTCAAGTCACCTAAATGCTAGTGATCATCTAACTAATTGTCAAATGACAAGATTTAGGACTTTTAGAAAATGCACAGGAAAAAAACCAAAACCACTCCCATAATTCCACCCAGCAGAGAATGAGAGAAACAGTCTTCTCCTAGCTCATTAGTTATTTTTTCTCTCGCTTAACCTCAACATTTTTTGCTGGAGCTGTGAAGGATTCTACCATTTCTTCTAACAAAACCTCCCTAAAACTCTACGAGATTACTGTAGTTACTTTGGCTGAAAATGCATACGCAGAACCCTTAGAGCCTGCCAATAATATGTGGCTTGCAAAAATTTCTAGGGCTTCAGGCAAAAGTCTTGCTTTTTCCTCTGTTTGCTGCTACTGAACTAATCTAGAGTCAAGATATTTCAGCAATGTCTTTGCATCATCTTGACTCACTGCTCCACTTTGATATATGCCAAGCTGGAAATGAGTCTATAAAACTACAGGGTTCATGCACTGGCTCAAACTAGTGTACTAACTCATTGATCCTCAAATTCGTCTTTCATCTATGTAGGTACTCTGTCACAAGCCAAGATATTTGTTAACACCAACAGCAACCTTTTAAAGCAGGCTTTATACACCAATGCTTTCCATTCTGGTCAGAAACTGAAAGGACATTTTAGCTCAAATAAATTGGTTCAACTTGTCCTTGACAAGAAAAACTGCTTCGGAAGCTATAAGCTGCATTCTGCATTTGAAACAGGGTTTGAAAAATAACTAGGGCAGCAAACATATCTTCACAGTGAAAAATGCTTCCATTTATTTTATAAAAGAATTCTTCACCCTTTGGAAAACTCAATGACATGGGAAGAGTCACTAATTTGTCTTTCTGTCATTTGCATTATGTTTTGCTCAATGCACTTGTTCACAGTTGTGGCCTTATGAGTTGATTTTTACTGAGAAAAGATGTCATCCTGAATTAAATGTTTCTTCAACATGGTTTAAGTGACTTACAGACACAGTGCAGCTGTGTTGCCTTGAGCACTATAGAAAGATAATACTTTCTATAGGCACTTTTCTATGCACACATCCAGTTTTCTCTTTGTAGAAGGCACTTTTCCAAAGTAAGCTTTGTTTCTTAGTCATTAGGGCACCATCACACTTCTTTCCTGGCTGTCCCTCCCTTAGCCCATGAAAACAACTGCTAGTCCCCATATTTCCAGTTTAGAGAAGCCCCGCTAGTAAAAAAAAAAAATTAGTTTCTTTTCGTGGTTTTCTGAGGTATGTTGAACAGTACTTTGGACAATGGGTTTTATTGTTTCAGCCAGAATGATGAAAAGAGGTATTCAATGTCTCTGCCCTTTTAGCTGGAATAAATGTTCATTGCCTTAAAGCCAGACTGTGGCAGGCAAGAATCATTATGATTTCTTGCAGCCTAACACTAGCTCCTAGTACAGGTACAGATAAACAATTACTATATAAAAAAAAATTTAAAAAATCTTTTGCTACCTAGGCAAAATGAGCTTGTGTTCAGTTCAAATACTATATTTGTCTGACAGTTTGCAGCCACCAAAAGGTGAAACCCACTGTTTACTGCCTTTTTCTCTGTTCTTCAGTGATGTTCTCCCTTGCTCTGCTGTCTGTCTGACCTCTGAGCAAGCCAGTGCAGAAAACTACCAGAAAGTTTCTCAGTTTTTGTTGCTGCTGATTTAGCGAGCCACATCCCCAGGGTGAGGAGCCAGTGGAGGACCAGAGTCTCTGCCAGGGAAGGCAGGGTTGTGCTGCTGAGAAAGGAAATTGAGGGGAGAGGGGCTGGACCACTCCATATGCTGGCACTGAGCCTTCACATCAGCTCAGCTATCTTGTGGTGTTTGTTCCAACTTAAAAATAATGTATGTTTGGGGTTTTTTTTTCCAAACAACAAGAAAAAAAACCCAAGATCACCAAAATATAAATGCATCTGTATAATATTCTTGCCAGTTTTCAATTCAACATCTACTGGTATGACATCTGTATTAAGAACAATGTCAGAAATGCATCCCAGTCCTATAATGGTTATTTTCACCTCAGTAAAGCAAATAATAGATAAGTCCTCTGGTCATAGTAAAGAGCCACGTTTTATTTAACTTTCATGCAATTAAGATCTTGCATTCAAGAGAAGTACAGCAGTGTGCCTGTTTTTAGCAGCTGATACTGTGGCATTGCTAAATTATAAAAGACAGATAAAGAAGTTTTTATGCATAGTACACAGTAATAAAATTCATAGACTAGATGATTTTAAACAAACACTTTTTTAAACAGTTCTTATTTTACTTAAATGTTTATACATCATAAAACCTGTCATCTTCAAACCTGTATGTTGTAGGAGTGTTTGGACACAAGCTCTCATAATTTATAATCTTAAAGCAGCATTATGATGACTGCTTGAACAACATTTAAAACACCACCATACTCCATACATTTTAAGATGTTATTTAATATCATTTAACAGGAGCAAATGAAGAGTTAGCGATGTGAAAAGGCAGTCGGGGCAGACTTTGTTGTTTACACAATAAACTCACCAAAGGTCATTTTCTTTACCACACATTACCATTTTCAGAAATCTCGACAAATAAAACAGTTGTCTCAGAAAAAAATCAAATTTATGAGCCTTCACAGTCACATGAATAATCTCACTAAAACTTAATTTATTTATGGTTCTCTGACTTCAAAGATTACCCATGTACCTAGGTAAACCAAATTGCAATTGAGAATTTAAATAAAGGGATCACACATTGTTCACGAACCATCTGTGCAGAATTTTTATTTGTAGGAGGAAGTCATTCAATAGATTTTGGACAAATAGATCTGGAACCATTGTAAACTGAACCCAGACAATTTCTGGTTTAAAAAAAAAAAGTTAATAAACTCATGCAATTTATTTCGTTTAAGGTATTTCATTTTAGATTTTGATCACTAGAAATTCCCACTAATTGCCTTGCACATTGTTTTGCTAACAAACAATATTTTGCTAACAAACATTATTTTGGTAAAAAACATTGTTTTTGGAAAAGTAAAATATATTCTATAATGCTTATTTGATCTACTTGGGAAACCAAGTCTTCTCCACTCACACACAATTATACATTGAATTTCTAAATCCAGAGAATATGGTACAGAACATGTTAATACATAATAATACTTTATAATAGATGTAAAAAATTAGTAATATATCCTAAATATAGTGTCCCTTGCCTTTGACGACTTAGATATATTCTCACTTCCTTATCTTACCTGAACAAAGGCATCTCTTTCCTAAAAAGAAAAACAAGCCACAGGATGGATAATGCCTAGTCATATAGTCATATCATCTGTGCTAGGCTTTTGCTTCATCATTCTGCTTTTTAGCTGTTCCTGCTGTTGCTGTTTTGTATTTATCAAATCATGAGAAAAATGACCAAATTAGAACAAATTATAAACAGCACATGAATCTTCCTCTCATGGTTTAAGAAAGCTGATATTCAAAGGCATTCAAACAATATTTTCCACCTTCCTGCCTTTTTTGTGTCTCTTAATTGATGAGTATTACTGAACACAACCATACTGACAGTCATTCTGTAACACGTGCAGGGTACAGCTGGCAATTTGGAGAATTGTCTTGCTCCCAGAGGTGTGCAGGGGCCCCTGACGGCAGCAGGCTGCAGGTTGTGGGCGGGTGTACTGGGCTGACCCTACCCAGCTGCCAGACCCCCACACAGGCACTCCATCACACCCTTCCTTGGGAAAATAAGATGGAAAAACTCATAGGTCAAGAAAAGGACAGGGCGATCATTCACTAACTACTGTCATAGGCAAAGAAGATGGGAAAACTAATTTAATCTATTGCCAGCTAAAAATAAGATGGTAAGAAACAAAGACAAAACTAAAACCACCTTCCCTCCAACCCTCTCTTCTTCCCAGGCTCAACTTCACTCCTTCGTTCCCGACTCTCTACAATCTCCCCACTGAGTGTTGCAGGTGGATGAGGAACGGGGGCTGTGGTCAGCCCATAACACCTCTTCTTCCTGCTTCTTCCTCCTCACTCTTTTCCCCGGCTCCAGCATGGGGTCCCTCCCACGGGATACAGTCCTCCATGAACTTTTCCAAAGTGGGTCTTTCCCGCAGGCGACAGTTCTTCAGGAACTGCTCCAGTGTAGGTCCTTTTTCAGGGGGTGCAGTCCTTCAGGCACAGATGGCCCCGGTGCAGGCTGTGGGCTCCTCTCTACGGGCCATAGCTCCTGCCAGGACCCTGCTCCTGCATGGGCTCTCCAGGGGCTACAGCTTTCTTCATGGTACATCCACCTGCTCTGGCGTGGGGTCCTCCAGAGGCTGCAGTGTGGATATCGGCTCCGGCATGGTGCTCCAGGGCTGCAGGGGCACAGCTGCCTCACCATGGGCTGCACCAGGGGCTGCAGGGGAACCTCTGCTCCGGTCCCCGGAGCACCTCCTGCCCTCGCCTTGGTGTCAACAGGGCTGTTTCTCTCACACTTTTTCTCACCCCTCTCTCTCACAGCTGTTGCACAGTGGTTTTTACCCTTTCTTCAACACGTTACCACAGAGGCACCCTCAGCTCGGCTGATGGGCCCAGCTTTGGGCAGCGACGGATCTGTTTCTGAGCAAACTGGAACCAGCTGTGTCTGACATGGGGCAGCTCCTGGTGTCTTCTCACAGAGGCCACCCCTGCAGCCTCCCAACCACTGCCAGCACCTTACCACATAAAGCCAGTAGAGGAGGTTTGTGGCATTATTTGGGACCACAGAAGGAAACAAACCAGGAAGTCAGATCCCTGTGTTAATCCATAAGTGTGTTGTTCTCACCCTAGGTAAGAGTTTGCCTATTTCCTAAAAGCAGCAAAGAGAGAACTATTCCCAAGGACTACCCACTGATATAATCAAAAAGCCTAAAGCCCCTTGTCTCTTCCTGTGAGGTTAACATTTATATTTAAAAACTAGGAGATTAATTTGATATGTCACTAACTTTTCTTGCGTTTGGTGCCAAGGAAAATATTTAAGAGCTTGTTCCAGGAGAGCTGTTCATATCTTCTCCCCCCTTTTTTTCTCCTCAACTTTAATTTTGGAGAGTGTAGAAGTTTTTATGAACATGAAAATCCTGCAAACATCCTTAAGGGCAGGTAACAGCTTCTCCTGAGGTAGTTCATTGCACTGATGAAGTACTGCCATGCGCCGCAGCAGCATTCAGTTCTTCAGACAATCTCATTCCACATTTTGTTAGTGTCTCGTCCTGTGTTCATCAAACACTTCTTCATTACCAGACATGCCTGTTGGTAGTAGTTGGCTATTAGCTCCAGTGTGTGCATGCAGTGCGGACCAGTGTAAGCTGTCTTCATCATGGATTGTTTTGTCCTGCCATAAAAGCCACAACTCATATCTTGCCTTCAGGGAGCAAGTGACTAGTTCCCACAAATTGCATTTCATTTTGAAATTTGGATTTCTGCCAAAACTGCAAGGTCTGAAATGTCAGCATTTCCCATTAAATAGAAATTCAAAATGTTGATCAGCTTTTATCCCAAGTGAAGTATGTTTGTACAGGGCACAAGGACATGAGACTATTCTGTCTGCTTCATGCTGGAACAAGTTTCAAAGCTTAGGAAGTGAAGGAGGCAAGCACTCTGCTCTCCTTCCAGCTCAGTAGTTTCTGTCTGAATGGTCACATCTGTAGGAAAAATGCTTCTGATTTGCTGTATTAAATGGCTGCAGCATTAGTTTGTGATAAGCCTTTATAAAAAAACTTAATCCTGAGGTTGCAAGAAGGGGTGTGACTTTTTTTGTACACTAGAGTATCTTTCATTTTGCCGGTAGGATTCACAGCTATCTGTTGACCAGAAGAGGCATTTTGAAACTCAGGTAAGTTGGGCTTCATGTTCCAAAATGCCCCATGCTGGCTGCCCACTTCTTGTCCCCTCCCCACCATGTTTCTGCTCCCTTCTTGTCTGTCTGTCTGTCTCAGCCTATCCTGCTCATACCATCTTCAGATGTAACAGCGTCCCTCAATTCTGTTTCTCTGATGATGGCTTTTTTTTTTTTTTTTTTTTTTTTTTAAGCCAGTGAGGTTGCTCCCTGCTGGTTGCTCTCTGATTGCCTAAAGATACGAGAGTTTTCAGGAGTGCTTGAGAAAAGAAGAGCTCCAAGTGCTCTGTTTCAGTACTAAATGCACAGATTCATCTGCAGCTCCCTGTTGGTATGCTGCAGCGTATTACTGGGGTCCTGGTCCACCAGCTGTGCAGACCACCACCACCCTGTTTATCAGTGCCACAGTTTTGCCTGGGCAGTGTGCCCAAGGCGCTGAGAGGCAGGGGATCTGAGCATGGGAAAAGGAAGGCATTTCTTTAACACTCTTACTCCCCAGATGACATAAGGATGCCACCCAACTACACATCAATACCTGGGAAGCAGAAAGCATTCCCGTAACAGACATAGCCCTAATGGCCTTCAGAAGCAGCAGCTGAATGCAAAGCCCTCTAGTGTTCTTGCAGCTAATGGCTAGAACACAGACCGGCAGCATATTCAGTACAAATGGAATTTTTAATTAAATAATGATGGTCACCTGTAACAAACTTACTCTAAAAACGTGCAAACAGTTTTCCAGAGATTTATAAGACCTGCTTGGGTGAGTTTTCATAAAACTCTTCTAACATTCGCTCTTTGGATGATCTTCTTGACAAATAAGTTGTTGGGCTTTTCTTCTTCTAGAGTATTGTTGTGATTTATAAAACCATGGGGACAGTTTTTGCTAAACACCTGGCGGGCTGAGGCAGGGACAAGGAGGGTTTCACTCACCACTTAGGGTCACGGGCAAGAGACCGACACGACTCATGAAGAACAAGAAAAAACAATTGAATTTATTAACTATTTATAACAAGAAGCAGGATATTGAAAGAGGGAAACCACGTCTTACAAAAATGCACTTCTGCCCCACCCCTCCCTTCGTCCCAAAGCCCAAAGGCTTTGTTCTGTACCTTCTCCCCCCTGCAGCGGCACAAGAGGCGCCGATTGGCTCAGCCCTGGCCTGGGGCGGGAGCATCCTGAGTGGGACACTGCCTTCCAAGCAGTTTCTTACAAAAAGGCTACGTGACAGTGCCCTTTCCCTACTCCCCCTGTTACCAAACGCTTGGGGGGGGGAGGGGGGTGACTCGTTAAGAGTCATTTAAAAAAGGAGCCACCACTTTAACCCCTCCCCTGCTACCAGACAAAACCCCCAACACAAAACCACAACAAGTATAGAGGTGCTAGACTTTAAAAAAAATGCTGTAAAAATTGTCTGTCTTTTTACTGTGACAAAAATAAAATATTTTTCCTTAGCTTCATTTTAGGAATTATCCTGGCCATTTTTGCACTAATCTTTCAAAAATATTCCACATGAAGGAGCAAATTACATAGACAGTTTTTGACCCAATAGCTGAAGTTTGGAAGCATTCTCAATAATGAAATGGAGTCTTGCAACTAAAGCTCCTAAACTACTAGCAGCAATACTACCAAACAAAATATAAAAAATAGAACATTTTGCATATCAACACCTAAAGAATGTTATTAATTCTTATTCTTTCTAAAGCTCGGAGTACCCTACTTTCAAAGACAAACAGCACATAAATCAAAGCACCATTTACTGCATAGTGCAAGTAAGCATGTGCTTTTAGTTTGTTCCTTTGAAGATATTTCATTAGAGCTTTTATCAATTATGGTTTTACTGCACACTTTAAAAATGTGTAGCAACAGAAAAATTCTATATAGTGAGAGAGATATCTAACTTGAATAAAATACTGTTGAATAAAATACTGTTGCTTCATTCTCATTTCAAACACATCATGTAATCTACGCTTGCAGAAAACAAGATTATAAAAATCCAAGTAATATCAACAATGAAATAGAAGTAAAACTTCATATTTATTCATTTATCAGATGTCATAACACTAATGTTAATGTTTTGGATCATTTAAGTGTGTAAGCCACTACAATGGGTGCTACACAAACTTACTAGCACTGGAAAATTATTCTACGTTCATGTATACTGACTACAGACAATAAATATTTAGGGTGTTTAACAGTGGCAGCTGGTCAATCCTAAAATCAACTGTGTACATTGTTGTATCAGAAAGCTCATCTGACAAATCAAGTCAGCCCCTAAGGAAGCCAGCATGGATTTGCAACACAACCACTCCAGATCAAGACTAAGCAAGCACCCTGCTCAGACCGAAGGCAGCACAGTGCGGATGTGGTAGCAGCAATTCCAGCTCCTCCCTTTGCTCCCCAGGGCTGGGTGAAGTCACTCGTACAGCCTGAGTGCTGTGCTCCTGTTCTCACTTGTGGTCACAATGTGATTTTACAGTACTCTGAAAACTCCAAAAATACAGAATCCACTTGTGGCGGGTTAGCCTATGGCTGGGGGCCAAACCACACACACCCGCTCACACAGTCCGTGCCCCCACCCAATCTTAGGGGAGAGAATTAAAGAAGTAAATGGCAAAGAGGACTCGTGGGTTGAGATAAGGACAATTTAATAACTAAACTACAATAATATAGAAAATAATACTATATACAACGTGATACACAGTGATACTGCCCACCCCCTTCTGATGACCAAAGACCCAGCTCACTCCCGGCCAATGACCCCGGAGGAGGGAGAGAGTGAATGATACACAATGATACTGCCCCCCCCCCCCTCCCCGATGACCAAAGACCCAGCCTGCTCCTGGCCAACGACCCCGGAGGAGGGAGGGAATGGGTGATACACAATGATACTGCCCCCCTACCTGATGACCAAAGGCTCAGCCTGTTGCCAGCTAACAATCCCCAGAAACTGCACTCGCAATTCCCCCAAATGGGGGGGTGCACCGCTCCCGGAGGCACTCACGGAATGGAGATAACAGCCCGAGCGTCCCAGAACCGAGAGCTGACCAAAGTAGGGGAAAACGACCACCTGGCCACAGATGATGATCCCCCCAGAGAAGGAAGATCCCAAAACTCATGGAACAGAGATAACGAGTGTCCCGGGCCAAGAGCTACCGGCGCGTGTGTGGGTGGGGAGGCCTTGGGAGAGCGAATGCAGGCAGCCAAAGCGAGATGATCTGGAGCCCAAGGGAAGCAAGAGAGATCTCCTGGAAGGGTCCTCACCTATATACTGGGTATGAGGTGCATGGGATGGAATAAACAATTGGTCACTCTGGTTCTCAATCTTAACCTAAGAGCAAATCCTAGGCTAGCAGCTGGACTGTGTCTCCCCCTGCCCAGGCCTCCTCCCACTCTGTCTGCAAAGAGGAGAGAGGCTGAACGTATTTGTCCTTGAAATACTAGCAGTAATTATAAACATTCTTTCTTATCAGCTGTTCTGCTGAGTACAAATCCAAAACACAGCCTCTTGCTAGCTATTTATGAAGAAGAGAGAAAAAAAAATTAACTCTCTCTACTTAACCCACGACACCACTTTGACAGACCATTTGTAGCTATGGAAATAGTGATGTCTCTGACAATTGACTAAGAATTTTTTAAACAATTGTTGAGTGGGCACTCAGCTCTTCAAAGGAGTTCTAGCAAGTCACTTCAGTTAACATTGAAACATCTCTCAGAAAAAAAAACAAAACACAATCAGAAAAGCAAATAATGTAAACCTCTGCTAGGGCCAAGCATCCCTGATCTGGCCAACACAGAAGCTGCCATATTACCCCTAGAGTCCATGTAACTGACTGCTCCATTCCCTGTGGTACCGAGCAGTGAGAGCGGAAGAAGAGAGCAAGAACAAGAGCAGCACATGCCAATCCTTCCTCCAGCATCCAGCCACACATAGCTTAGGAACTAAGTCAGAAAAAATAAATACCAGAATTCTACTGATTTTGTATTCAACAGTTTAAGACAGATATGAAGGGTTAAAATGTTTACAACAATTTGAAGGAAAAATTGAGACAGAAAACATACTATTTTAGCTGCGTTAGTATTCCCGTTTTTTACTGGCTGTGCTCAGGCAGCAGAGGATCTGCACAGCCGGCACAGACTGCCACCTCTCCAGTACTGTAATAAAGAACTAAGCAATGCTATGAGGTAACTTCCCTTGAAGTGTACTGGATCCTTGTTACAATTTAGCATTGCTCTTGTGAAATCGGTAATAACATTAGTCATTCTCAGGAAAAAAAAAGGAAAAATATTGGTGATTTTGGTTATTCAAATCAGATAAAAAGTGAATCTGTTAGGAAAGAGAGGAAAATAACCACTTAACAGTAGTGAAAGTTGAATAAATCTAAGTCTAAAACTATCTCAAAAGATGATTTAATACCTCCTCCTCTCTAAAGGCTAGCTAGATGCCTGGCAGATGTTATCTAACATGCTATTGATCCAGTTAAGGTGATTCCAAAACCAAGTCTGCTTCAGTGCTTTATTACTCCTATACTTGGATTTTTTTCCTAATATTTAACATAAATCTCCCTGAATTCAGTTTAGAACCTTCAAATTTCTTTACCTAGTTTTCATCATACATTGGCCCATTAATCACCTTTTTCAGTAAATCACTGCACAGTCACAGACATCTACAAGGGAGACTGAGGAAGGGGTATAAAACAAACACAGCTCCTCCACAAATCACATTTTCGAAGCTTTCTTTTGGTGTTGCTGCCTTCAGGAAGAATTACTGAATTGCACTGGGCTGAGAGGTGCATTCAATGCCTGATCAACACTAAGCAGAACAACATAATTGCCTTCTGTGTCCTTCATGGTATTCTTCAATGTATTTAAATATTTATAACATAATACTTGGGTTCCTATTTATTGTAATTCTATATTTTTTTCTGTAGCACTACTGCCTAGACAATTAGTCCCCGTTTTATATTTGTGTTATTCGATGTCCTGGTTTTAGAGATAGTAGTTTATATTTTTTATGAAATTTCTTCTTGTTGCTTTCTCCAACTTATTCAATATTTTAAATTTTGATCCTGTCAATGTGCTTGTAACTTCTTTCAACATGCTGTCATTAAAAGGCTTTTATAAGCACCATTTTTATTCCATGATTCCAGTTATTGCGACTAATACTGATTAGATCCTGGGGCAAAAACCCACACATCTTCTTGCATTTATTCCTCCTACTTTGATAACCCTTTATTAGGAATGATTGGTTACTTTTTCCCTAACTGCTATATTCTTATGTGGGAGAGCACAAAATTCAAAATTACTACAAAATAACACACCTACTATTTATTTCCTCTTCATCCATTAAACCAGCTGTCCTACCAAAGAATAAAATCAGATTATTTGACATACACGCTTGAAAAATCTGTGTTGGCTGTTCATGGGTGATGCTGTTTGTTTATTTGTAAACACTTCCTGTATTAATATTGTTTTGTCATTTTGTCATTTTTATAATGGATCTCTGGATGTTGAGCTGAGCCTGATGGACTCGGAATTTCCTCAGACCTCCTGCTATCCTATCTGTAAAGGGTAGTGGGAGAAGAAGGATAGGTAAGTTTTTTTGCATTAGGACATGAATGGACACTCTCTTTCTCTCTCTCATTCATTCAGGAACCCTCCTTATTTTCCATGGAATTCACTGAGATAATTCTTGTTAATATTTCAAAGAATTTATTGCTTCGAATATTTCTAAACAGAAATTAAAAACAGTCTAGAAACTGTTTTCATTTGATAGTATATGGCGTCCAAAGATAAAGATGTAAAGCTGAATGATCTCTGAAACTAAAGAGAATGAAAAATGCACAGGATCTGAGGTAAATTATTTTAGCACTGTTAGCTTTGTCTAAAGGATGCAAATGCATATACACCACCTGCTTCTGCTAGCTTAGCCTGCAAAAATATTGCAGGTTACAACACAAAAAACTTTATACTGAAAGATAGATTTTATTTCATGTGTTTTCCTATGACTATATCCACCTGCGCTTACTCATAAAGATCTGTTCTTAAAGAGATTTAGTCTTCATGTTCAGGCTTCTCCTCCTACCATAGCCATTAGCAACTATTAAACACGAAAGCTAGTTGGAGAGCAAGGCAATACAAAAGTGTTCACCTTTTCTTCCCCTGTGCTTTCATGTTTTAAAACAGTCTTTCCAATGAGTGACAATAAACACTGAGCAAGACACCCTTTCATAAGGTAAGCGTCTATCTGTCCAAACACGTGCCACCAAAACTCAAACTGGACCTGAAGGCAGCCTCGGTCCCTCTCTCTCATGTCCAGTCTGATTTAGAAAGACCAGGTACCACAGGGGGTAAATCTACACAAGACCTACTGTCAAAATAGTAATAATAAACACCCTCCCAGCATTTGAAAATACTGCATTGTTTTGTACTAGGAATCTTTCCTGTTTCCCAGGCAACTTCAGAGAGAGAGAAAAGACCGGATGTATTTATATATATACATATACGTATGTATTGAGTCAAATAAAATGCAGCACCAATTCTTTATAACAAAGTGGAATTAAAAGAACCTGAAATTGCAATTTGCCATCATTAAAATCTAATGGCAACTTTGTGTCAGATAATTGAACCAGATTAACTCCGAAACCGAGGGGAAAGAAGGCGGGGTGGGGGGGGGTGGGAAGGCAAGGGTATCACTGCTCCTTTAGAGCAACCGGTCCCGTATGAACTCTGCACGTCCAGCAAAGGACAGATACATTGCAATAAAGTAACAAATAAATACTGCACCGCTCGTGTGCGCGGCTGTAAGCAGCGGATCGCAGTGCCCGGTGCACGGTTGGCTCCGCTCTGCCGAAACTCAGCAAAGGCCTGCGAGAGGCGGCGCGGCCCCAGCCGGCTGCGGGCCCCGGCGGCAGAGCAGCCCCAGCGCTACACCGCCGCAGTGCCCGCAGGTGGTTACTGCCAGCCCGGCTGGGACCCTGAGAGCGGGCTGGCAGGTAGGCAGGCACTCCTTTCCTTTTCAGCTCGGCACAGCACTGCCGGCTCCATTGCACCCTCCGCCCCGGCCCACCTTCCCCTCCCTTCCCGCCGGCCGCTGCCGCAGGAGGCCCCGCCCGCCCCCCGCGCCTGGCCCGGCGGAGGCGGAGCCGCGCAGGACTCGCCGCCGCTGCCGGAACAGCTAGCGCCCGTGCCAGGGCCATGGAGGAGTTTCACCCCCACAACGACGAGGTAGGGGTCGCAGCTCTCCGACGGGGCCGGGGGCTCGGGCTATGCTCAGGCGGGGTGCGAGGCCCTCCACCAGCTAGCCCCCGGCCGGTTGCCGCCACGCCAGGGGGGCCCGGCTGAGAGCCCGGCGGGGTCGGGCATCGCCAGCGGGGTCGCCGCCCCTGCACTGTCGGGGACGGGAAGGCTGGAGGTTGTAGTAGTACAGGGGGGCTGTGCGCGGCCACCCCGTGTTCTCCGGCCTTCGGGCACTTCGGGGCCTGTGCAACACCTGGCGGCCCGCCTCGAGGGGAGCGGGGCGGCCTGGTGCGGGCGGGGGACTCGGCCCTGCCCTCTGCCTGCTCAAGGCTTCGGTCGTTACCGGCCTGCTTCAGCTCCGGGACCTAAAAGTTCTGAAAGGGAAATTGGAAGCGGTGTTCGGGAGGTGCTGCCGCCTTCTGTGGTGCTGTCCGTCTGCGGCCATTTTTCTTACATCGTCCCTGGAAAAAAACCCAACAAGTGCTGGGCCCGGTCTGCGCTGCGGGCTGATTCCTGCCAGCCAGGAGTGAGGAGCCGTTGTCCCCCCAGGGGCCTCACTTAGGGTCTCGAGCTACCAGTTTTGATTAAAAAAACCCCACACCTTGTAGAAACATTATTGTCCCGAGGTTTCTGTCGTTGCCTGTGTGTTTGAGATTGATGGACATGAAGAGGCAGACGGCACAATGGCAGGTGCTGTGTTTCCTTTGGAAGCCAAGCTAAACGCTGGCGAGTTGGAATGAGCAGCAAATAGGAGGCTTTAAAACTTGTAAGCTTTTTCTGCACTCCAGAAAGTTACCTGAGTAAGCTAATGACTATGGAAACCAGTCTTTTTGATACTAGGGCTGCAAAAACCTCATGTTACCGTTTGCCAACAAAATGTTGCCCATACATGAGGAAGTCCATGACTCCAATAAAAACCAAGATTAAGACCCACAGGAAAAGATTAGCCATTTAACTATTTTCTTGCAGAATATTCCCATGACATGCATGGACAGTGGTAGAATTTAATCTTTACAAAAGAAAGTGTAAATTGAACCTGTTGCCAAGCTCCCAGAGACCCAGGCTTTTCGGATGCACTGAAACATGACTAGCAAAGCAATACTAAACAACATATGTATGGTGCTGGGGAAAAAAAGTAAGATTTTAGAATTATACTAACAAAATGCACAGTACAAATAACGAGACATGGGGCCTGATCATACTGAGAGTAAAATTGCATCGTTTGCTTACTTTTCTATCAGAAATAATAATAATTCATTTTTATTACAGATGATCTTCAATGCTGATGAGGCCCACAACATAGTTAAGGAGGTAGGTTTTAGCTAACAGCTGTATTTCAAATAAGTTGTTTACCTTACCTTGTACTATAGGGAAAGCAGTTACTTTCATTGACCATCCCAGATAAATTCAATCTTTTATGAAAGTATTATTTATATCAAATAAAGGTGGAATTTGATTTGAAGCTGCTTTAAGATTCATCTAATTGCTATCTTCAACTACCTAAAGAGGAGAAGGTAGATGAGAGAGAGACAGAATTTGTATTACAGTAGAAAGACAAGGGGCAGTAGTCACAAGTTGCAAGGGAAGTTCACTCTGATTTTATGGTTTTTTTCCCCCTTTATACAGCTAGAGAGTAGTTAATCACTAGAGAGGTTGCCAGAAGAGCTTGTGGAGTCTCCATCCTTAGAGGTTTTTAAAACTTGACTGGACAAGGCCTTGAGCAATGTGATCAAACTTGGAAGTTAGCCTTGGCTTCAGCAGGAGATTGCACTACATCAGCCCGTTGTTTTTCAAAAGCATTGCTAGAATAATTTTTACACAAAAAGAGCAGGCTGAAAGTGAGTAGCCTAATGGTGTAAATTAAATACCTAGTAACTGAAAAGTGATTAATGAAGAGCCTGTGGCATACAGATGCTGTCAGTTTTTGCAGGGAAATACCATTTTGAGAAAGGAATCCCTAGATGGGCTCTACAGCTCCTTTTCCACCTGCCGTGTCAGGAAGGGAAAGGGCTGCACTTCTAGAACTGCTCCAGTACCCAACAGCAAGCTCCTGGATGTCAGATAAACGGCAGCTCAACCCCTTATATAACTGTCGCTACCTTGAAAGGCCAAATACAGTCTGACAGAGTCTCCAGATGCTGGGAGTAAAGCCAAGTGTTGAAAGCTTAACCAGACCCAAGGAGCTGTAGCACTGGGTACATTTCTGGAAGGACTAAAATTCCCAAGGGATCTTGTTGTCCCTCTTTTGTCTTCTATTCTGTTTTGTGAATGTTTGTTTCCATTGAGTCCTTTGTTCAGCTTTATACGCTGTGATCAAAACTAATTGGGCTTTTTAAGATCTGGGGCACAAGTCTCTTACGCAGCCTGTTAGTGGGTGGTTAGTGCATGGGATTCATCTTACTGAGTCAGAGGAGAACATAGTTTTATTTTACTTACCTTTTACAGATGTGCATTTCTTAAGTGATTTTCTCAGTTCAAATTCTGAATTTCCTAGGAGCAGAGAATGAAGTTCAAGAGTTACAGTTAGAGAGAAGGCTTTGTGTTCAATCACTTTAAGTTTAAGCAAGGGGCCAGTCTGTAGCTGTGGGAGAACATGCAATTTTCAAGCAGTTCAGATATTTCTTGTGCTGCAATATATGACCCTTGAGTATCTCTCACGGTCATACCTTCTTCATCTTTTAAGGTGGGGTATACATTTCACTATTGTCGCTCTAGCACTGAAGATTTCGCTCTGTTGCTCGCAGGCTCTCAAAGGTTGGCCAGCCCAAGCTGACATTATTGATTTGAGTTGTACCATTTCCATTACAGTAGCTTCTGAAAGCCAAGCTAGAGTAGACAGTCATTAGGAACAGTGGGATATGTTAGTTTCTTAGCTGGTAAATAGATCAATTTACTTAACTTGGTACTTAAAGCATAAGGCTAAGGTCTTTTCTACAAGAAATGTTCAGTCAGAGCCTCATTTTTCTCCATGTAATAATGTGGTAAATCTGTACCAAAAATAGGTTTCCAAGAAGGCTCATTTTACTTCCCATTCAGCAACTGATACCTGATAAGCTCAAGTGATTTATAGTAATCCAATTGGCAGATAAAATTCCTCAGATTATCCAAGACATTTTAAACCTCTACATGTTGAAGTATGTTTGCTGTAACTATTTTTTTTCTCTGTTTTAGTGCATAGAAAGTGTTTTAGGCAAGGCAGATTATAATCACAACAAAGTCAACCAGTGGACTGCTGCTATAGTAGAACAATCACTGACACATCTGGTAAAACTCGGAAAAACATACAAGTACATTGGTAAGTACAAGCAGTCATACTTTTACCACATACAGTCACAATAAATAATTGCTGAAAGGTTTGTTTGAATGCAATGCTATATTCAGTAGAGAGTTTTAAAATGTAAACAAAGCAGAGCAGATACCTGAACTCTTCCGTTATATAGATTTTTAGTAATACCTGTGGTAAAACCATGGCAGTTTCACCTGCGCCAAGCATGTTAGCAGCACTTAGCACAGAAGATGACGTTACACAGTCTTTCCTGACTGCTAAGCAACCTCTAAACGATTATATCAACTTTTTGGTATCAGTTCAGGAAATAATTGCTTATCATAAATAAATTCTTTCAGTAGGATTAAGCTTCCTATAAATACAGACGTTTGAAAGACTTTGGTCCTGTACACCAAGTCATGTCCTGTTGTATTTATATGCATATCTGTGGAAGGGAAATGGAAATAAGCAGAAGTTTAAACTGCTTTGATCCTTTTGTGGAGTGTTGATGTAATAGCAAGTGTTTGCACTCTGTTCTGTTTTGAAAGTTTTTAATTCAGATCGTCACTGCTTTTATGACCATTGCAGGTCAGTCTAGAAATGCTGCATGTTACTGGAGTATGGTTTCACAGACCAGTCAACTGAGTACTTTTGGGAAACAGCTCTCATCAAGTGCAGCTTCAGTCCCATTCTGAGGTGCACATGATACAAGCCGTACCTGAGTAGTTTAAAAGATGAAAACCATGATCCTATTAGCAAGCGTTTTGTTAAAGCCATTGTCTTCATATGAGTAAAAATAATTGTGAAATAAATACCAAGTTCTTGAGGAAAATACTGGGGTTGAGGGGGTTGTCTTCTAGAAGAGGTTTTGACTTAGCTGAATGTCACCCACAACCATTTGAAAACATAATGCAGGCTTGAGTTCAGAAGTAGTGAATGATTTGCCTCTTCTGCATTAATAACTAATTCCTTGATTTTATGAATGTATCTTGCAGTAACCTGTGCGGTGATGCAGAGGAGTGGAGCTGGTCTTCACACGGCAAGCTCGTGCTTCTGGGATACCACAACTGACGGTAAGTTTCCTCACTCAGAAATTTGTAGTAGCAGAAATGTTACTTATTGCTCTGCTGTAGTAGTTAGGTTGAATTTTTTCAAGAGTGATTGCAGTAGCTTCCAGGATTAGGTGCTTGTTTACAGTCTCAGCAAAAATATTTTGTTACCAGTCAGTGCCTGCATTAAGCGCAATTGCTTTGTAGATATGAGAAAGGAGTAGAAATGGCTTCATTCTGAAACTAGAGTCAAAACATTTAATCCTCAACAGTAACCATAGATCAGCTGAAGAGGCAGTAAAACCTTGCTTGCAATAAATGCAAGTGGGTAATCCTAAACAGCCTGTCTGCTGTGAGGGAACAGCGCTACTTTGGAGGAGAACAGAACTTGGTAAAAAATATAAATAGTTCGACTAACAGTATGTGTTTCGGTTGCTTAACTATCAGCCAGGCTTTGGATGCGTTTTATTGCTTCTCGATTAGTTCTAAATGCATTTTTCCCAGGTTCAGAGTATCATGGGGAAACAAGATTATTTTAATCCTACATCTGTCGCAGACTTGTAAAGGTCTTTTTATAAGAGGGCACCAAGGTTTAACTTTAAAATAGAGATGGCATTAGAAAGTCAACCAAGGTTAAAAAAAATAAAATCAAGGTAAGTAAATGAGTACAATTTATGTTTCCTTGGCTTGTAAGGCATTGATACGTTGAGACAGTAGAAGAAGAAGAATTAAAGAAAGTAAATTCTGATTTTTTGCTGATTATCTTGCCAATTTCAGAATGAGATTTTCCAGGATTTTTGCAAGCCCAGCTTTTAAAGAGAGATACTGAAATTGTGTTTTCCTGGAAACTGTCTTAAGTGTACAAGGCTCACATTAGGTAGTAAACAATGTACAAGTTAATGAAAATGTTTTGAGGAGTGTAGTCTATTTATAGCCAAGATGACATAATAGTACTTACGTTAAGTCACAGCTGAATTATTCATACTAATTTGACATCATTTACACTGCGATAAAGTGAATGTAATGAAGACATTGGAATTCTATTTTTATTTTGTAATAATCTCTTCTAGGAACCTGCACAGTGAGATGGGAAAACCGAACAATGAACTGCATTGTCAATGTGTTTGCTGTTGCTATTATCCTGTAGCTGACTGGAAGATAAATATAAGCAACACCAAAGCCTTTAAAAAGAATAATCATCCAAACAGATGGCTACATATTTCAAACCATTATTTGTTTTTGTATGAGGAGCATACAGAAGTTCTCTACAGAGAGCATGCAGTCTAAGCCGGTTCTCATAGATTATCTGAAAGCTAGCAAAAAATTTTAAAAATATATATCTCTATCTAAAGAGAAAGTTTTAGTAATTTAAATATTAAGAAGTATGTTAATGAGAAGATGCCACAAAGATCAATACCATTTGTATCAAAGCTAATGTCAAGATACAAAACACATCAAAGGAAAGGTCAAAGGGCAAGCAAGACCTCTCAGGATTATGGTGCATTTGGGAACAAATTATGAACACAATTCAGAGCAGATAAACTGTAAACAATACTATTGCTTCATGTTTGATTAAATAAAGCTAATTGTCACATTGAATGTTGGTGCTTGTGAAATTGCGTGAGCATCACATTTTGGTCAAGCATGAACATTTACATTGACATTAAATCCAGTTAAGCTTTTCCCTTGGAGGCAAGAGGATGACTTCACTGGGATAAAGGTGAAGTATACCTAGTCCTAGAGAATTCTAATTTATCTTCAGAATGAAGAACATAATATTTGTTATTGATTCAGGGAAACATGCTGGGGATTAGACATCAGCCCTTAGTTCATAGTTTATAAATCTGAAAATATTATGAAGGTACTTAAATTTTATTTTATTCCACAACTGCTGAATTTGTGGCAAGCACTTTATTGATTGCTCATGCAGTAGCCAGAAGCTAGGGCAATAAGACTGGACCCATATTACTCCAAGTAGGATTAAAGTGTTCAGAGAGCAGGCACACACATTTCTAGAGGCTCTTGTTAGCTTTGGAAGCATTTGTTGTAGAACAACATATCTGTTCTTTATAGGAGTGTTTGCTATGTTCTCTCAGTCTAGAATTGAATCTTAGTCCTCTGAAATAATACAGATAAGTTTTAAGCACTAAGAATCCCCCTCCTGTAAAGATTTATGCAAGTTCTTAACTTTGCTCATCTGATGAGTCTTAACTTGAAGTATTCCACGTGGAAGAAAAGCATTTGCACACACGCAAGTATTTGCTGGATTGGGGCCTACATTTTTGTTGATTAATGCACAAATTATATGATAAAGAGATGTATCAATACCAAAAATGCCTAAATGATTGCTGCCACTAAGTGGCAGCTACATTAAGTTGTTTTCTCAGCTGCTGCTTAAGGATAGAATTTTTTCTTTATTACTGCATGTCTTTGGAAAAGACTGGTAACTACCTAACAGCTACTGTAAGGCTGTTTTGGATTTTAACAAATGAATATTAAAGCACTATTACACAGTTTTTTGTTTTGTTTTGTTTTTCAGATAACTGACTATTAGGGCATGTAGCAAGTGTCCTGTACAAAGAACAAGCTAAAAACCATTTCATTGCTTAAATTGTGTATACGTATAGCTAGTATGAGGCTACAGATGGAATGCGTGTACGTGTAATTCATGATGCCGTTCAAAATCTCTTTGCTTTTCAGACAAATAGAAATTGCTTTTCTGCTTTTACCTAAATGCAAGTAAAATTAATACTGTAACATTGCATTTGCCTAACAGGTGTACCTTGGCAAGTGTACCTTGAAGATGTATGTGTGTGTTGTACTGACCTTCAAATGTATAATAATTTAATATTATTTGGGTTAGGCCAGCAATTTCTGAACTAGGTGCCAGCATCCAAGAGCTGAGTTGTGGAACTGACAAAACTGCAGTAATTTCACTGGTATTTGGGACTGTGCAAAGTGAAAAAATAAGTGGGGTAGCAACTGGTAAAAAGTCTGCTACAGTTGATGCAGTTTAAGAAGTGGGGGAGTAAAAACAGCAGTGGCTGTGATCCCCCTTTAGTGGGCATTTGGGTGTCATGGTCAGAAGAAGTATTCCAAATAGCCACTTGTAAACTCAGTTGGTATTTTTGCTTTACTTGAAAACAAGATGCACTGAGTAAGACTATCAGTTTAATGAGGCTTGGTGAAGGTTCTGCTGTGGAAGAAACCTAGAAAATATTGTTTAATTGTAAGACTGCTTGAATTTTCTTTCTACCAAAAAAAAAAAAATAAAGTATTGCCTTAGTTGTATTTGGCCTTGTGTTCTTGATCAATATACATAAGAAATTACAATATTTTGCTTACTTTCCTTCACTTGTATACAATAGCAAGAACTTGGGAAATTTATTGAAGTTGTTTGTGCATTTTAGAGGCAAGACCTTGTCAAAGGCTAGTTCCCACACTTGGCCTAATTTCTTACACCTCTTGCCTACTTGGACCTCTTCCTCTTACTGCTTGGCTTGGTGATGCAAGTTAAAGTTTTGTTACTCCAGAAAGATTATTATGAAACTCTGGGAAAAGTATTTTCATTCCACATTACATCCTAGTGAATTTAACTTCT
>WKFP01013944.1:224205-246133 GCA_011057875.1 Pterocles orientalis
CTTTACAGTGAGGGTGACAGAGCACTGGAACAGGCTGCCCAGAGAGGTTGTGGAGTCTCCTTCTCTGGAGACATTCAAAGCCCGCCTGGATGCATTCCTGTGTGATCTGATCTAGGTGTTCCTGCTTCGGCAGGGGGATTGGACTAGATGATCTTTTGAGGTCCCTTCCAATCCCTAGCAGTCTGTGATTCTGTGAAATGAAGTCCTTTTTTTGACAAAAACAAGGGTGATCTTTCTCTATACACCCTGTCACACACACATATATTATACATATATTTATAGGTATGTTCATCCCTTGTATTTATCCACTTCCCTCACAAATTTGAGTGCTACACAGATAATTTTGTTCATTTAGAATTTCATCTTGTGTTGCTTATTTCTTCTTAAGCAATGACTAGGTATCAAAACAAGGACTCCAACAGTGTTTGTACAAGCAAATATCCTGGCCAGAGATAACACAATTTAGCATTTAGATATGAGCCAGCAGAAGTGAGAGGGCTAGGTAACAGCAAGGATGTGACTGCCTTCATTGGTACTGACAGCACTCTGCTTGAGGCAGTCGCAACTTGATCCAATCTCAGGCAAAAACTTGTTTCCTATGTGGGCTTCTACAATGGCTGTTGAAACTAATCTGACCAGATCACACAAGAAGCTATTGCAGGGTTTTGAGTGATGGCTTTAGTTAGTTTGAAATGTCTTCAAAAATAGGTAAGGACCTCACAAATCAGTGCTGTAATAGCTGTATAGTGTTCATGCCTGAGTTGAACATTTTAGGAAATTAATCTTAGACAAACTGTGACCACAGGTGTAGCTAGATTGTCCTCTAATTTTGTGAACAAATGGCAGTTGCCTGTTTCATGGCACTTGCTACAGGCCCCCTGAATGACAATGGAAATTATTAGTTTCAGGGAACAACTTTGCAAAAGCTGGCTTCGGAAGGGAAGAGACTGAGTAGTTTTGATTTAAGGTTTAGATCTGTATCAGATGAAGGTTGGGGATCAGTGCTGAAATCTTCCAAGCTCAGCTCTTTGTACCATTGCTCTGACATCTTCAGCAAACTTACGTATTTGCCTCTTCTCCCCTCCCCCTCAAAATTTTTGCTTTATTCGGGTAGGAGCTGGTAACTACATGCCTTCCAATGTAGGCTTCATGGATTGTTCCACACGGAGCAAACACAAACCTCCCTGAACGTGCGGCGCTGCTGCCGCTGGGGGGCGATACAGCGAGCGTTAGGGGGGCCGGTAACGTGCCTAGTGCGGCGACGCGGCCTTGGCAGCCCGGGCTTTACCAAGCGGGCAGAGACTGGACGTGCCCGCCCTGGCCTTTGGGTGTTTACTCTAAGCTGGCATCCCAAAACCACGTCCCAGTCACGGAAGCAGTAAATACGGAGCTGGCTGCGTTAGAGCTTGAGCACGCACTGCCCCTCCGGATTCCAAGGCAGGCACAGCCATCCGGGCCGCGCGCATTCCGCATTTTGCGGGTGCTGCGGTGCTGCGTTCCCTCAAGGGAGCCCGGGAGCCGCGGCCTCCTCACGCCTCCGGCCACCGCGGGCCGGGGCCGGGCCGAGGACCGAAGGCGGCGGCAGGTGGCGCCGGGCGGGAGGAGGCGGCCGAGCTCCCTGCCGCGCCCCCGCCCCGCTCGGGCTCCCGGGAGGGGACGGGCTGTCCCCCTGCCAGCCCGTGGAAAGGAGCAGGCTCCGGGTGTCTCACCCGTGTGCGGGCCGTGCAGCGCTCCCACAGCCGGCGGCAATCCCACCGACGTCGGCCTTGTCCGGCGGTGGCAGGGCCCGGGTTCAAGCGGCCGAAGCTCCCTCCGCTGGCTCCTCCGGCCTGCCGGTCACGGCCCGGGCAACCCCGCCGCGGAGAGGGAGAGCGCGGGCTGGGCCGCGGGCAGGAAGGGGCCCGCTGTAGCGGGCAGACACCGGCACCGGAGAGAGCTGCTGCCCCGCTCGCTGCCGTTTGGCAGTGCCCGTTAGAAAATCCCGGGGCGTCCCTGCCCGGGGGGCTCGGTGGCAGCTTCTGCCAAGGGGGCTGGCCCCACGGGTGACCCCAGGGCCTGGGCTCGGCGCTGCCCCGCAGCCAGGAGTCGTGGAAGGGAGAGGTGGCGAACCCGGTCACTGGCACGGAAGCAGCCATGGTGGCAATGCCCCGACTGTAATCTTGAGAGTTGTGATAATAACATGTAGTGGTAACTTTCTTACAAAACAGCATGGGGTGGTTACAGTTACGCCATTCCTCTTGAAACGTATGTTTTCTGTGAAATTGTCATAGCCTCCAGGAAACGTGAGGCTGCAAGCTGTCATTGCTGAGAGACACCCCACAGGCGCTCTTCTTACTTCCCTGTGGGGAATTCGGGAGTTACAGCCGCAGCAGCAGCTGTGGGCCCTGTGCCCAACAATCACCCTCCCATCTTCTGATGTTGGCTATTTTTGTATTAGATGTTGCCCTCGTAAAAGTAAGCTTTTTGCACAGGTGCTTAAGAGTATGTATGATGTACTTTTAATTTCAGCATTGCTACTTTTAAAAACACTTTGTCTTGAGAAGAGACACAAGATTGCCATTCATATGTTAGACCGCAACCGTAGTGATATCTATTGATACTGAATAGGTGTTGGGGAATTAAAAATAGAACTGGTGTTATGTATTGCCAACCTTCTTCATTCACCCAGTGGAGCTGGCAGAGGGGCTGTACAATCTCGTAAAAATTTGCATGGTGTTTTCTCTTTCAAAAGCCAAACTTGAAATGGAGAAAAGCAAATAAGAGAATTAATGTGAAGGGGCAGGGAAAACACCAACAACTGAAACACAAACTTAAGAAAGAATACAGATCTCCAGATTTCTGTATTTTTTCCACATACGTTGGTGACTGAAATGTTAGAAAAATTCCAAATCACAGGACCAACATTGAAATGCCGCTGAGTTTACGAAACCTGGTTTCTGTCTCTCCCTTTTTCAATATCTGCTCCTTCCCACAGCTCCTATCTCATTTCTTTAGGAAAACAGATTAAACAAATAGACCCAGCTTGGAAACCTAGTTTAATAATTGCTCAAACAGTAGCAGTGGAAATACGTGATCCTGGTCCTCTATAATAGTAGTAGTAGTAGTATATAGTAGTAGTAGTAGTAGTAGTAGTGTGGTGTTATTTTAATTATGTTATCACTGGATCACCTAGAAGCACTAAGTTGGGAACAATGCCCGACTATTCTGAATGTTATTAAAACGTAAAACAAAAGACTAGCTACTATCTGAAAGCTGTTCAGTTTGACTGCGAAGAGGAGACTGCAGTGGACGGACGCAGGCAGTCCTAGGAATGCAAAAAAGCAATATTAGCCACCCCAAAATCAGTGGCCCTTAGAGAGGAATTTGAGTCCAACAGCTGTCTTGAGATCGGGATAGAGATGAAGATCTCTGAGGACGATCATGGCTGAGCATGTTCATGCTGACTGATAGGTCAGGGACAACAACAGAGGATTAGGGATCTGCCTACTTAGAAGCTTTAATCACAGGATTTTGAGTGTTGCACTGAGTTAGAAGTCAGACAGGAGAAGGTTTAAGATGAAAATGGAAGCATCGGCAATCATATAAAATACTTTTCCAGTAAGAGATGGAAGAGAAGAAGGGCTGGTAGTTATATCAGCAGGAAATTGTTTGGATTTTTTTTTTTTTGAAGATGGGAGTATTCTTGAGTTGGGTGGAGAACAAGACAAACAAGCTGAGAGGTTCCCTATGCAGCTTGTGTGGCATTTATAAGATATGCAAAGGCCAGTCCTGGGCAGCCTTTCCCACTGACACTGTCCTTGGCAGGAGTAAATACCTACTTGGCATGTAAGGCAGCAGTTTGCTGGCTTGCTTGGGCAATATTTTATCTGCTGATACATCTTCCTTGTGTGTTTTCAAAATGCAAAAGCTGTCCCCATTAGCAGACCACAGTGTTTTTGTCCATTGGTAGGAGGAGAAAGGGAGGCCTACCATCTTTAAGCAAATTAAATGGCTGTGGATATGAGCTAAATAAGGAGGGAACATCTGTTACTTCTAAAGGGGAAGTGGCCATCTTGATGGGTTACAGCTTAGTGTTTGCAAATGACTTGAAAGTAGCATGAGGGCTTTCATAATTTTCATGGTTTTGGGGCTAGTTTCTGTTGCTTACATAGACATAAGAGTACCTGTCAAATTTTCCTAATAGTAAGTTGTCTGCATCTGTCACCCCTTGACTAAGTCTGAGAAATGCAGATTTTTTCTCTTTTTTTTTTTTTTTTGTTGTTGTTGCAGTGTAACTATTGGGGGAGTGCTGGTTTTCCTATCCAGCCTCACAAGCCAAGACTGGTATAGTGGTCCTCATCTTCTCCCTCCCTGATTGCTGCTGCTCCCTTTCTCTCAGCCTCAAGATCCCCCCACCAGTGTTGTTACAGAGATCTTATCTTTAATCTGTCACTGATACCTGTATCCTGCTAAATTATAGTTAACCACTCCACCACCCTGGAAGGATTTAGGGCGTACAAGTTCCTACAGAGAAAGAGTCAGTGCATAAAGGGCTTAAATAGGCTATTGTCTTCTTGCAGGCTATTAACAAGGAACACTGGCAAATGTATACTGATGTATTGGCCCTCTAATGGAAAGCTCAGGCCAATGCTCGTATCAGGATGGTTATCCTGGAGGAGAGCTATTATTCAGAGCAGTTCCTTCGGGAAAAGCTGCGGGTGTGCCCCAGGCAGTGATGTGAGGGCACATAGCATACAAATCTAGAGTCCCCAAATGGTCATTTCATTCGTTACAATGGCTGTTATAATGGTACCAGCTGAACAGCTGTCAAATTAATGCAAATAAAGGCATTGGGGTATTAATTAAATTACCAACAGCAGTGACTAACTTGAAGCAAGATTCCCTGACTGCATTTGCAGCAGGGGCTTTGCTGCCTGCCTCAGAGTGTGTGAAACAGCAGGGAAAGGACTTACTTCCAGATGCAGCAGTAACTGTGGCAGAAACTATAATCTTTAGAGGTTTCCAGTAGAGTGAATGTGAAGTGATATCAGGTAACTGAGCATCAGATAGTCCTTTGTAAGCAGTATTTAATTGCAACCCATGCTGTCCTTTGCACAATGTTTTTGTCATTTGTTTTGGCTGGTAGCGTTAGGTCTTTGCTACTGAGTGCTTAATTTATACATTAGAGATGGACAGTAGTGATGGCCAATGATCCACATATTAACCATTTGCAGCCCTATTACAGAGAGAGAATTTAATTAATTGTTAACAGATGAGAGGAACTTTTATAATTTTGAGGCAGAAATTGGCTGCTGATGGTCTACAGAGCTCTTTTTCTGTCTCCTCAGGGGGATTGGCTCTAGAAAGTGTTTCTCACAGTTGGTTTGTTGGTCTTTGCTGATTATTTCCTTGCTGCTGTCTGGGAAAGGTTAAGGCCTCGGAGGACCCACGTGAATTTGCCACCCAGAAATGGGCTTGAGCTCGCATTGGTTGTCCAGATGAAAGGGAAGTGTGAGAAAAAGGCAGAGAGGGCAACAAAACCACAGCAGCAACTGTCTTCATTAGCTGTTCATGGGAGTTTGCCCGGCCTTGGATCATCCTGCAGTGACATTCACTTTGTGCCCTGGCTGCATGGGATTGCAGAGTAGAAATCTCTTTGGTCTAGAAGGGAGGAGACTCTGTGACATGGAACGGGACACTTGCTGTGCCAGAATGCCCCGCTATTAGCAGCGGTATTGACAACTGCATTTTGGCCTGTTGACTGCAAAGAGATGGTGGCAGTTTCCCTGTCTTGGTTCTTCCCTGTGCTGTTTCTGCACCCAGGAAAATTCCACCTGTGTTGTCTCAGTGCTCTCCACCATTCAAAGAGAAACCTTACAGAGCTGCAGTGCAGAGCCTGGACTTTTGCATGGTCCAGTCTAACTCACAGGAGTGTTAAAAGACAAAACCAGCATAAGAAGCATCTACACTTTCCTTCAAAGGTGGCTTGACCCTTGATGTGTCTGCAATCCATTTGACCTGAAGGCCATAAAACTCTTGGTGAATGCTATTTGCATATTTCATGGTCTTAACACCAGTTGACCTACAAGTGCAAAGCAAGATCAACCAAAGAGTTATTTTGCAGGATACTTTGCTTTGTAAATTGTTTCCAGAATTACAAAGCATCCGTTCCAACAGAGAGAGATTGTCCAACTCCCCCTTGGTTGTCTTTTCACTCTGTCTACAATAATGCTCAACAAAGTGTGTGGGTATTTGGTGGTGAGTGAGTTTTTGGCCATTTACCTCATTTTTGAATGATGCAAATGAAGTACAGGGTCAAATGCAGGTATGTTTTACAGGATAAAAATACATAATTTGACCCACACATGCTAAAATACTAGAACAGAGCAGCTCATAAATTTCTGTCATTTTAGGATTTAAAATAAAAATTATTAAGCAGGGGTATAGAATATTACAGGAAGGGACCAAAATAGTCTTGGGCAATGCAGAGGTGGCTACAGCCCCGTGCTGTTTGTAGTGATACGGGAGGTTGCACCTGAATCATGTTACATGAGACGTGCTGCAATGGCTGGAGCTCGGAGTGAAACCCTCGTGCCTCTCCCTGGACTTGCAGTAGGCAGAAGCACTTGCAAAACTGGAAAAAAGATAGTGGGAGCTGGAGATTTTTGGGAAACTTGCAGAGCTGGGGAGCAGGAAGGAGTGGGTGAGTGAAGGGGTGACAGCAGCATTTTTTAGAAGAGGATGAACAAGGAGAAATCAGTGGTGGCTGTGTGGGCAGAGATACACCAGTTAGCCAGGCAGAAGAGTACCAGTGGAAAGGGAAAGAATGGGGAACAGGGCTGGAAAACATTTGTTAGCTTTCAGCAAGTCTCTCAACACTTTTCCACTCTACTTACTGTAATTAATTTTTGCTGCTAGTCTGGGCTGGTATGTGTGTGGTGAATGTAAATGAGACCAGCAGGTTGCTAAGGTCTGTATGAAATGCAAAAATGAATGTGTGGCTCATGACAAATAGCTACTCTGGCTTGTGTCTGTGGAACTGACACTTGTACACAGTCAGACATGAGGATCTTGAACCAACAATTATCATCTTACTGTATGCTTCTAACTTCCTTTGAGCATATATACCTATGTGTTTGAGGTGTCAGGGCTTACACCTGGCTGTGAATTCTACAAACAACTCATTGAAAAATGAAAAAACAAAACCAGACGATGTTAATTTGCTAAGACCACTCCAAAATAGAGCGGGATCCTGAGAAAAAGGGCTGTAATGAGACCCTAACATTATTTCTTGTTTGTTCAGAAGTACCTGGTGTTTTACAAGCAGCTTTTTGTTTGTTTTTCTGTTTCTAATTTTGTTTAACCTACCATTTGAGGACTGAAAGGCAGAAAGCCCCCGCCCAGCAGAGAAAGTCTGACAAGACTGAAAAGGGGAAGACCTATTTTGCAACCGGGGTGGTTTCCCCTGGGACATGCATGGTGGTGAACAGGCAGAGTAGTATTTTTATTGTAGGTTAAAACTTGCAAAAACTTGGATTTCATTTGCCTGTGTGCACACTTTGCAAGTATGTACCAGGGTAAGAAGGAGGACTACATGAGAACCAGTGCATATTGAAATCTCACTTGAAGATATTATCTGAATATGGCCAGGTGTCATGCCCCTCCAGAACCCCCTTCCAGTTTCCAAAATCAAAATGAGGCCGATGGAAACCAGAGCTGCCTAGCACCCCGGAGGGCCAGGGTCTTTAATTGTAAGACTAACTACAGTGGAGATCAAGAATATTGATGAATTAATTGATTGCTTATTTTAGATGACTACATATGGGAAGATAGAGAAAATATATAAGAAGGGAAAGAAAACATGCTGAGCTGAGGCCATAAGTGAGACCAACTTTTCTCTTCAGACACTTCGAATTGAACTCTGAATTGCTTCCATTAGTTGAAACAGTTATATAATCCAACAACTGACTTTTCTTGCCATCAGCAGAGCACTTTTCATTTGAATAGGGAATTTGTGGAAGTGGATGGAAGACAGATCAGGTATCAGTCCGCTTTGTAAACTCAGGTACAGCATGAGTTTAGCAGCTCATGTCACATAGACTGCGCTCCTGTCTCTACTGATGGTGTCAGGAGTGCTAAGAGGTTGCTGACTCTTTTAGAGTCATCTCTGCAGATGAGGCTGAGCTAGGACCAAAGGTTACTGTTAAAGGACAGTCTTAGTGGGAGAGTTGCTCATAGTGTTCAGATCCCAGTGGAAGCGGGGATGATTCTGGAGGGTGCCCGGAGCATGGGCAGAGGCAGAGCTCTGCCAGAGCAAGCACAATAATTCATTTACGTTGGCACCCAGCAAATCAAGAGCTTAGTAAAGAAGGGAGCAAGAGTTTTGAGGTGGCAATTGACCCTCGTCAATGAAACAGGGAGCTCCCTCAAGTCCTGCCTTCAACCACTGGCTGCCATCCCCCTTGTGCTGCTCCTCCCCACTGTCCACAGAAGCAACCTTGAGATGTCCCTGCCTTTCAGAAAACCTTGCTGGTGCTTCTGCAGCAGGCTCCTGGTGCCAGATAG
The DNA here is from genome assembly GCA_011057875.1 of Pterocles orientalis. NCBI lineage: Eukaryota > Metazoa > Chordata > Aves > Pterocliformes > Pteroclidae > Pterocles > Pterocles orientalis. The sequence continues at coordinate 232,750 of WKFP01013944.1, forward strand.
TGTTGCCTAAACCGCTGAGTACCATGTGCTGTCTCTCAAACAAAGGTGAGAAGCCACCCTTTGTTTCCAGGGCACGTGCTTTGGAGACAGCAATTTGAAGCAAAAGAAATGGTTTATTTTGAAAGTGACCCCTTTCCCTGCCCTCAAAAGAGAAAATCCCCAAACACAGGGAAGGAGGAGATTTTCAGCAAAAGACCCAGCCAATAGCAATGGTCAGATTGCAAGAAGTGGCATTTGGCCACAAAACAGGACTGTTCTTTAAGGTCACCTGTGGCCTGCTACCCTAGACTTTTCCTCCAGGTTGGATGAGGAGCACTGTCTGTCCCACCTGGGAAGCTGTGGTGGTGTCAGAGCCACAATTGTCTAAGCATTTAACACAGGCATAGGCTTTATATCTAATGTAAGTGTTGTAAAAGATATTTTATTAAGAAAAGGTCTGTGTCTAAGGTGGCTCACCAGTTAAATCATTGATTTGAGGAAATTCTATAGACTAGGCAAGCATCTGGAGAAAGGGCTTTATTCCTTTGCCACTCAAGAAGACAGCAGCATTGACTTAGTACCTCTGACATCCCTCTCTGCTTTGAAGAGTAGGGAGGACTCAGGCTAGTTTGTTTCTTATATTTGTATTTCAGTGCTATCTGTTTCACTTGTGTATCCTAGATTTTAAAAAACCCTTAATGTTCAGACCATGACTGATATTGCATGGCTTGCTATTTTAGTAGGATTTCTTAAAACAAGTCTTTGAAAGAATCTGAGAAGCTCTCACCTGCTTGTTCTTCTATATGGTTTAGGAAGACAGTGGTTTAGTAATAAACACATAATTCTTTTTTTTTAGTTCAAGGTGACAAACAACCTCTGTTACAAGTAGGCAGCAGGTCAGGGAGTGTCATTACAGCTGGCTGAGTAAGGAAAGATCCCTGGCATTTTAAGAACAAAGGGAATGTTTAGAAAATTAATTAAAACACTCTTCAAGACTATTTATGGGATAGATATGCTGTCTTCATTAGACCCCTTGCAATTCCTCTTTGCCCACTTTCTAACACCATAGAAGTCTGATAGTATTTCCGTTAAAATCAAAGCCAAATATTTCAATGCACAGGATAAGAGACGTATTATGTTTCAGTAGCATTTATTCCACAGAAAAAGTTTCTCTAATTCTGCTTAAGCTCTACTCTGTTTTTATAGGTATGTTTGAAACAGAATTAGGTGGATTTAAATATGGCCCTCCTGAAGGAAAGAATTGGAAGATTCCCCATCAAGAGTTGATCTTTGCTAGCATTCACCAGCTGGGGCTTCTTCCCCTTCAGATGTTGACACAATTCATTGTGTCAGTTCACAGAAACTGATCCTAATAAAGATGAAGTCATAAGCTGCCCTTCTGAAGTAGCATGGAGTGCTTGGATAAGATTTAAAAATCATATAAAGGGAGAACGCTTCCTGTGTGGCAAGGTGAGGTGTAAAATATCCCACATGCAACCAGATGGCTACACAAACTTGTCTGAAGTTGCAGGAAGAGGCCGTCTCTTTGTGCTGTGACTATAAGAACCTGTCAGCAAGGTCTCATGCTGTGTAAGAGCTCTCACAGGGCTTGGCTATGGAGTTTGTAAGGCAGTAAGCAGTCTGAACAGGAGATCCTTGGTATACTAAACTGTGGCTTTTTCAAGCCTTTTTGCACTTTTTCTTTTCATTTTTTTCTATGCTGGTGGGTTTAATGCTTTTTTTTCTTCTTTTTTTTTCTTCTGCTGCTGATATTAAGAGTTTTGGTTCCTCTTTTGAAACAGTCTGTTACCTGTAATGTACATACAGAAGTATTGTGCTGTATATGGGTGTCTTGTACACATCACAAACTTTATTCATAGCATTTCCAGATACTGCCCACATGATCTTTGCTTTCTCAAACCTGTTTCACCATCAAAGAGGAACAGGTGAACAATAGGGCCAAAAGCACTTTATACACTTAAAAATGCTTCAGAAAATACCCATTAAATCATCTAGCAACAAGCATTTCAGCCTTGAAAATCATAAATAGCAGTCTTGAAAACACAAAAACTTTTCTTGTTTGGATCCCTTCACTGTGAATTTGAAGATGTGAAACTGAGAGTGTTTGAAGGAGCAGAGCGATGGCTCACGTGCTGGGTGTGGGACTTAGTTTAACTCTGCCCTCATCATCCCCTCGAAGTGAAATCCAGGTGATTCCTTTCCAGTTGTCCACTTTCTTACAGAGGAATGGCTGCTTTTCACCTGCCTGCACTATCTCTTGGTCAAGACGTTTATGCTTGTATTTGCAAGGCCTGAAAGACCCTTCCCTATCCCCACTTCATTCCAGGGACTGGCTGTAGCCGGGATAAGTTGTCTCCTAATAGCAAACATTAGGAACACTTTATTGTTTAATAGCATTAAACTTTATCAGTGAAAATTGGCTCCCAAATGCATATGGCTGCCTAGACCCTTCAGCAGTTATTATGAATAACAGGAGGATAAAGACAGTTAATTGGCGGGAAATCCCCTCACATAGACAAATAAAATAGATTTCTGCTAAATTGCCAGCATGCAGAGGGCAGTGCACACTTCCCTAAGGCAAAACTTGACTCTTTCCCAAGAAGCAAAGGGATTTGCATTAGTGTAGCTGAGACTAGATGCTGGGCTGTCAGTCCCAGACTCCAAATAGAAAAAAAGAGATCCAGTCTTTAGATTTGTATTGAATGACTCCCATGTGCTTTGAAGTTAGAAATTTTCCTTGTTAAAAATGAAGTGTACTCCTCTTGGGTCAGCTTCTGAGTTGCTGATGCTCTGCTTGTTGAGTGTGTCAGCTAGGCCCTCAGGTCCACAGAGGAAAACACCTATTCTGGAGCTGTTAAAAAAATAAAAATATGGTCAGGAACTAGGTATGGAGTAGCTAGATGTTCTTCATGTAAATCAATCTTATGTTCTTTAGGTGCAAGGGGTTTTTTTCTCAGTAACAGGAAGAACCGGATGACTACCCCTGAAAACTTATAACCCCTTAAAACTTGCAAGGCACTTACTGCTCCTTCCAGAACAAATGGTGGGCTAAATCTCAGCTCAGCAGAAGTCAATGAAGACAGGTTTATTGGCCTCAGTGGAATCAAGGAAATAGAGCTTCAAAGAGCTTGTGGCACAAATTCTTGAAAGGAATTGTTCTGGTTTTTTTTCCTACTAATTTTGGGTGCTCAGCTAAAAGTCATCCATATTCAGGTTTTGGTTTTTGAGGTAGAAAGTATTTTTGGAGGTATTTAGACATCACCTGATATTCCTATCTGCTTCAGGTGGAACAATGGGGTGTATTTTTTCTAAAACTTCAGCTAGTAATTAGACACTCCATGAAGTACCTCGCCAAAAAGGGATGATTTTTTTTTTAAATTGTGGGTTGAAACAATTTGATCAAGACCGTAGATCGTGTTCATGGCTGAAACAAGAACAGAAAATACCTGGAGATTGTTAGGAAAAAAATACTCCTCAAACTTTATCAGCCAAAGGAACAAGATTGTGCTGTTATGACATTTAGATAGAGGAAGTCTATAGACACTATTAATTTGTAAAAGTTTACCCAGGATGCTGCCCCGCAATAGTTTTGAACTCATTTTCCCAGTTAGGTCTTCCATACAAGGTTTTTTGTTTAAGGCCTGTAATCACATCTTTCTCTTCTTCATGATGCACTGCAAAGTGAGTGGCCTGTGGGAAATGAAATACAAAGGACAGCATAAAGACAGAGTTCAATGTGGCAGCAATTTGTCCTGTTAAAAAAAAATAATGCCAATAAATACTGAATTATTTACAAACTGAGAATGTGGAATTTATGGTGTTTAGCAAGGAAAGCTAACATTGGTAAAGGCCTGACTATCAGTGTCTGTCCTCACCCTTTTCCCCAGATGGGGCAATCTCAAGGGTTAAAGCTACAAAGCATTGAACACAGCAGTTAATTCCATTGCTTTTGCAATGAACTAATTAAGTCTAAGAACTGTAAAATAATGCTGTAAATTACAACAAATCTTTCCCTTCAGGTACAATAGTACAACTCCCTTGACCTGAATGGAGTCCTGCCAGGTTGATCTCTGGAAGGTTTGATCCATATGAGGAGGTCTTGTCCACCATCCCTGAGTGATGTTCACCTAGAGCAGCTAAGCTAACTAAAACCAGGAAGAGAGGATGTGGTTAAGGACGTAAGTTCAGGCCTTGTGGAGTTCTCCAGCACTTTTATATGCCAAAAAACTTACAGATAGCTTTCTCCCTAAGCAAAAATTGTGTGACTTTTCTTATTTCCTTCCACTTTTTTTCCATTGCATGCGTGATAACTTCCTACCTTGTTCCTACCCCTCCCTGTCTGTCTGAGCTACAGCATTTTAGGCACAAGGTGAATTTTGCAACAGTGTGATATAAGTAAGATGAAACATCCCTAAAAGTAATAGGGTGAGCACCTTTCCTGACTCAATCATACATTCTCAAGTGGCTCGTGGAAGAGCTGCTCCTTTGTATCCCTGCAGTGACTTGCATGAGTGGGATCAGATAGAGCAGTCGTAAGAGTCCTGAAACAAATATCCTGCCATTGTTCAAACCTCATATATTAGCTTCTCCAGTCCCAAATGCTGTTAGAGATACTTGCATAGTCAGCTGAGGTTGCTGATGTGAGGAAAGACTGCTTCCCAGAGTGCACGGCCAGAGTAAACCAGAAAGGAGGTCCAGGTGCACGTTAGCAGCTGATCCCATGTAACTTCTGATGGGTAATACCTGTCTGCATTTAAAACCTCTGAGAGACAGATGGAGGCCCAAGATAAATACCATTTGAACATTTATTGCAACATAACATGCTAAGATCAACCTCAGTGCATATGGAGGCAAAATTTTCCACCATGTTGTTACCTGAGATTCATCCCAGCCTGTAAGGTAGATGTTATAGCTGAGAAAGTCTGCGTTGTTCCTCTCCTGCATTTGAGCCTCCAGAGATTGCAAGAGGTCAGCAAACCATTCAAAGGCGTGAGTGTCCCTGCAAAGCCAGTAAAAATAGATCTGGAAGAGACAAGAGTGAGCTGTCAGGGGACGTAGGTACTTATGGTTTCTGGTTTTATGTCTTCTGACAGAATGAGGATTGCAGACTTCTTGTAGAAATTGCCCTGGCCACTTCAGTAGATGGGTAGGCTGGTATCGAAGCTATTCAGGAGTTTTGATGCTGGGAGGGTTGTAAAGCAGAATGAGTGATTGCGAGAATAAGGAAACATCTTTCTATTTCTCTTCCACCACCAGGTTATGTTTTTAGTTCATGATATTTCCTCATATCCTTGTAAAACAGTTTGTTAGGACATAAAATAATGATTTAGAGGAAGACTCTATCTCCCTGTCTGCTGGTGGGCAAGGCAAATTAAAGCAGGTAACAAAAGCGGTTCTGTTCTCTGAATATGACTGAAACTGCAGAGTATGACTCCACACCTCTGCCCAGGGAGTTTCCAGGGGCAGGAGGGGAGAGGATGGTAGCAGTGTGCTTCCACTGACATAAAGTTGTTCTGTCTGTGCTTAGGGAAGGAATGCAATATTTGCACAGGCTGTGTTAGTGCCTTGCACTCTGCATTTCTTATGCAGCTTGAACAGCATCTCCACTGCAATTGGAAATCCCCAGAGCCACAGTCAGGATTTGCATGTGGGATTTTGCTCATAGGCTATTTCTCTTTTCATTGTTTTCACTTTTGACCCTCCAGCTTCCCTGCCTGCTGGTCTTGTGAGGTAACTGGACTCTTTTTGTAGGACTCACACATGTCTGGAGCCAGACTGCCTGTGCTGGACCTGTTTTGAGTTGGGCTGTCGGCCTTTGAACAATTACATGGGTTCTGGGAATGAGGACACATACCTTCTTGAGTTTTAGGTTGGTTGCATCGTGGCAGTATTTGTACCAGACAGACTTGAGTACGGATGCAAAGGGGGTGACTCCGATTCCAGCTCCAACAAGCATAACAGTTTCATAACTGAATACGTCTTCACTTGCTGTTCCAAAGGGGCCATCCACAGCTATCCTGAAATTGGTTGCACACTTAATAAATCAATAGTGAATATTTATTAGCACCATTTAAAATAGCAATAAAAAGGTAACATTTTTTTGCTACTATGCACATTTGGATTGCATACTCATCAGCAAAGAAGAGGCGGGGCTGATAGGAGGAAACTGCAAAGAGCCATCTAAGGCCCACATCTGTGATGGAAGTAGTTAGGGATTGTACAGGTGCCACCAAACTGATTGAGCAAAATTTAAACTGTCAGAGGTGTTGATTGACTTTACCATGGAGACTATTTGTACATACTTGGGCAACTTCCATGCCTCCTGGAATTCTTGCTTATCACATCCACAGGCATTGAACAAGCCCTCTGTCCAGTCCCCTACAATACGGACGTGAATGCTGAAGTAATCCTCTTCTGGAGCAGAAGTTAATGTAAATGGATGCCATTCCAGTTTAGACACTGCTGGACATTTGACAAAAATGTATTGCCCGACCTCCATCTTGAAGCCCTTCTTCATCATCTGGAGCTCAATTGTCTTGAAGGGATGAATGACCACCTACAGTGAGAGGCACAAGGGGAAAAAAGGGAAAAGAAAAAGGCTGTCTTCACTGTTCACTGGGTGTATCTACATCCTTCATCACTAACATTGTTGTCTATGTGAGCAAGAAAAGCAGGTGAACTTTGTTCCTTGCAGAACTGGGAGTGAGGAACACCACCTGACAGCCAGATGAAAGACTGCAGAAGATGGTGAATTTTTTGTTGAAGTATTTTTTCACACCATGCCTGCAGTTGCTCCAAAAGGGCAGGTCAGACTGGCATGTCTTGTAACACATCACTGTGTATGTGCGTTGCTAATTCCAAATGCACTTCACACAGTGGCACAGAGAACAGTGTTAATGAATTTGACTGTATATATAGGGGCAAAAGCATAGGGCTATCATACAGATAGGGAATTGGATAGATCGTTACACTGGAAACTGATGTTTTTGCGTTATAGCTGGGTAGGACCTATAATACAGGCATTTACATTCTGCCTATCTTTAGCCAAGAGTAAATAGAAGCAATATTCTAGAAGCAAGGCTAGTATTTCTGTCATTATGCTTTTTTAATCCTAAAGTTGTCTGCCAAGGTTATTTTCAATTTTCAGAAGAGATTTGCAAGAGGGAGAATCAAGTCTGTCAATTAATGTAGGTATTAACAATAGCACTTAGGGTTGTGGAAGAAATTTTCTACCAACAGAGAACTAAGCAGATACCATAGACAGGGAATAGAAATGGCTCAGAGATATTTTGGTAACATTACCAAGCTGCACACTAGTATATAGGAGCCTTCCAACGTTTCAGCATCATGCCAGAGCACAGCAGAAATACCTAAGGTCATCCCTCAAACCCAGCTATGATTCGGACAGGGTGTGTCCACAAGACGCAGCGCAGTGCCATGTGAGGAAATTACATTGGGAAAGGCCAGGGTAGTTTTTATGCGTTTGAGCTTAGTGCCATGCCACTTTGGCTGTCAGACTTTCAGAACCAGTATTAATATCTCTGCAACACACCATGGAGAATGGAAGCTCAACATTAGCTTTGACTGAACCCCGTAACTCTCCTTTCCAGGAGTCATTTTTGTTCCACTGAAAAATCAGAATTCCTAAATATCTGGGTAGTTTTGAAAACAAATATTTGGTATCTTAAATACTCTTAAGGCTGTGGAATTTCTACATTGTGGAATTTTTCACTCAATACAAAGAAAAATAATTTATCTTTTCCTAAGATTCAGTTCTGTGCCCTAACTAACTTCCTCCTCTTGCTTTTTTTTTAGAGACAGGCTACATTTAGTTGTTAGAGGCAGGCATTATTTTTGCATGATAGCAGGCAGAACACCCCTGAGAGATTTTCACTGATAACTTCATCAGTCATATAGGAGCCATTGTCTTTGCTGCATCACCACCATTTGGAAAAATAGTTCAAGTTTCGCCTGGTGTTAAGCATTGCATCAACACATACCTTTGTGATAACAACCTTCTGCTGTGACCTCCAAAACCGCACCAACCTCTCACACAGGTACAAAAACATGGGACCTACTACCCACTTCCATGTCTATAAGCAGAATAAAATGACAAGTCAGATGATGAAGATGGCAACTTAGATTAAATCAAGTCCTAGAAATGCTGTGAGCAGGTATGAAATTCAAGTAGTCTAGGTTCTTTATCAACTAGAGTAGGGAACCCTTAAGAGATCTGACACTTTCAAAATTGCTTCTGGTCAGAGAGGGAGTATCTTTCTCTGCTGAGAGCTGCAGATGGCTTTTTAGTTGCTACTAGAGTGACAGAAAGGTATTTTCCTGTGAGAGATTTTGTTCTGTCTAAAATATAAGGTAACTAAGTGGAATGTGGAGTAAAGCTCTGAATGTATTATTGACTCAGGTCTGTATTACTGCAGGAAAAGATGTGGTTTCTGTTAATAGATCAGTCTGAAATGTGAATGAACAACCAGCCTGGTTAGTCAATAAAAGCTGAAGTTTCAATGTCATGTTTCCAGAGCATTGATTTTCTGTTAATGATCGTTAGTCCATTAATAATGTGAAACTATTTATTACGTGGATTATAGCACTTTCTAGAAATCACCACAAGCCACAAAATACATTTTGGGTAAACAGTTCTCACATACGATTTGCTCTTTTGCTTTGCCTGTTAACTGTGCCTGTTTTAAGGCACACTGGAAGTGAGTTGTCTGTCTATCTGTCTGTAGTCCATTTCTGCTTATAAGCCATTGTGTCAAAATCTATGGTTTTATGTAAAGAAACCTGCCACTGATGAGCACTGGGGGTTATGTAGCTGCTTTTCTATAGCAAGTGCATATGTTATTTGACAAAAAGAGTAAACTGTAAAAATTTTAAATTGAATTTATAGTCAAGACAACTGTTCTTACCATAGGAGGATTCCCTGAAAACTGGGGGATTGGGCAAGCCCCCTTCTCTCCCCAGTGAGTGAAGTTCTTGTAGCAAATCTCTGGATTATGTTCATCCAGACTCTTATCTGTCTGCCCCCGTACAATACGTCTGGAAAAAAATAAAAATCTTGAAGGCAATGAAATGAAAATGCAAGTATCTGTCCCTTTTTGTTATTCTATTTATATGCTACTCTTTCTATGTGGAGTTGTGGTCTTCTGCAGTGTTACACCTCTGATGCAGCTTTACTGCTCTAATAAACCCACAAAAATGCTGTTAAAAATATAAAAATAGGGAGGATGGTTTGTAGGGGAAAATACTGACTACAAGATCAGGTGAGGAACTGGGAGTTACGTCCATGACCATTTCCAGGAAGTGGTCACAATAGGAAAGCTTCATTATTTTCAGAGTTATCTTACCTTTTTCTTCAATAAAGACAAAGCCTGGAATGAGCAAGGTAATTAATTCCCTAGTGACCAGTACAGAAATTATTTCTGTTGTTTATCTTAGAAATTTGGAGAGCCCTTTCCAACATACAGTCTTCCTTTGACCCTTCCTCTCCCTTTAAAGCTGTGGAGTAGCTGGTCAGTTGGTGTGAATGAACACAGATGCTTCTGACACAAAGCAGCTATGCCAGCTTGTGTCAGTGATGATCTGGCCTCTATATTCTTGCTTGGTTAGGGTTTTCAGTTGCTGTTGTTTGTTTTATTATAGAGAAGCCTGACTTCTCCAGTTCACCCATATTTCCAGTTGCAGAGCTAGTGCTGAAAATTCAGTTTCAGTTTTGAGGGGGAAAATATATTCTGATTTTATTCACTATTTCCTGCCTCTGTAGTTCTGTCAACCTCAGCGGTATGTGAGAGTCCCAAAAAATGATGGTAATTAGTAGGATGAGGGTCATAGTAGAGAAATTCAGATTAAGATCTGCTTATTTTCCCTCGAAATGGTCTGATTCTGATCAGGCTATTCAGTTTTGTGCCAATATGATTCTGCTGATACATTCTTCCCATGATTTCTCTTTCTGCTTTTTCTAGCTCTGTTTCTGTGAACTAGACTATGTTTCTGATGTTTCAAAAAAACTGTGGTATCTAAGTCATATGTATGTTTAGGTTTAGGTGACAGATTTATCAGAGGATGATTAGAAAGTCTTGAAAGTTAAAAGATTGCACTAATCATAAATATTACGAATGAACCTCTTCCTCATTAAAGGTTTGATTAACATCCTGCCTGAAAAATAAAAGGGAAGGAATGACACTGTCCCAGGAGCATCATGAGTTGCAATTTGCAGGAACACCGCCAGCTGCAGTTTACTTCCCCACTAGTGACAACGGGTTCAGCCGAGCCACCCTCAGATGAATTATGGAAACAGGAGGAGCCCATTTCCTGCCACTCTCACCCCATTGCTTAAGGGAAAGAGGGCTGGGGGGGTTTTGTGTTGCCCTATGTTCTGTTCAAGGTTTGACAATGCCAGTACCCCATACAAGAAAAATAAAATACTTATTTTCCCCTATTACTCAGTGTAGATGCTCTTCCAGTACTGTAATTAAGCTTTCAGTAGTATAGCCTTCTAATTGCTTCTTTTTCTGCTGGAAGTTTTACTTTAGCTTCCAAGGATGATCTGCATCTCTGTACTCTCTCCTCTTTACATTTATTATGATAAGAAGTTTGGGACATTTGTCTGTGATACATAGCTCATGTACCAAAAAAAAATCAGTACTTCATAAGTACTGTAACAGCTTGTAAGCAACAGGAATCTCCCCCTTCAATTATATTAATTATCTTTGGTTCAGTTTTCTATATAACCATACATATGTACATATATATACATATATATGACACACAGCCTTCTGTTTCCTGAGATACAGTGACATCTATACCTCTCTCTGACGTTGAGACTGTCAAATCCTGCTTATTCCATAACATTCTTCTTTGCACACCCAAGATGCCTTCCTTGCCTGTAGAAAGACTGTCCAATATTTTTTTAGTGTATTGTCATTTTCTCTAAAATAAAAATTTCGTTCCTGCCTTTACGGCCATGTAAGGGACACCACTGAGTTCACTGCCAGAAGGCATCCTTCCCTCTACAGATAATAGTGTTCCTGTGTTTTTCTCCTTCCAAAGGATTCGGACAACCATGTTCAACCCCACTGCCCAAACTCTTTGTCTTTTCAGTACAGTTGCAATTAAAATGGTGGAAGTATACTGACCATCCAAGTAAATACAAGTCAGCTTTTATGAAGGATATGCTACTCACTGACCTCTAGAAATCACAGAATCACACAGAATCACAGAATTATCAAGGTTGGAAAAGACCTAGAAGATCATCTAGTCCAACCATTACCAATACTTCCCAGCTAAATCATATTCCTCAACACAACGTCCAAATGTTTTTTGAACACTCCCATGGTCGGTGACTCCACCACCTCCCTGGGCAGTGCATTCCAATGCCTGATTACCCTTCCCGAGAAGTAATACTTCCTAATGTTCAGCCTGAACCTCCCCTGTCTCAGCTTGAAACCATTCCCTCTAGTTCTATCACTGAGTACACGAGAGAAGAGGCCGACCCCCAGCTCACCACAACCTCCCTTCAGGAAGTTATAGAGAGCTATAAGGTCTCCCCTGAGCCTCCTCTTCTCCAGGCTGAACAATCCCAGCTCCTTCAGCTGCTCCTCATAAGGCCTGTGCTCCAGACCCCTCACCAGCTTCGTGGCCCTCCTCTGAACGCGTTCCAGGGCCTCAATGTCTTTCTTGCAGTGAGGGGCCCAAAACTGAACACAGTACTTGAGGTGCGGCCGCACCAATGCCGAGCAACCTTTCTTTCTGACAGCATTGTGTAGTAACTACTGTCAAGTTTGGATATTTTGTCAGTAACTGTACGATATTTGCTGCAGGAAACATGAACCACTTGTTCTTTTCCTTCAACAAGTTTTGCTCGTACTTTCCTCTTGTTTTGGAAGTTGGAATGGACAAATATGCTGGTGGCAATTCTCATCTGCCTTTTATTTTTGTTCTTCCTGTTGTACTCTCATTTCTGTCTTTTTTTCTGGCACTATTGGACTGAGGAAGTGTTTTTGAATAGTCATTTTTGCTGGGCATTTTGAAAGCACACTTTCTAGTGCACTTAGAATTTCCTTTAAAACGGACAATATAGTATAATTATGAACCATGAAATGGTTACGTTCCTTTATGCATCAGTTCTGTGGCTTTATAAAGTTAAACTAAAGTTCATTTTTCTAAGTGCTAAAATTGTGTTTGCATAGTGCTAGAATTGTTTCATTAGGCTTTTCAGCTAATTCAAAAGAAGGTATGGAATGAACCAACAGTGGAAAAAGATATTTGGCAATTGGAAGTTACAAAAACTTACAGTTGCCTAGGTTTGAGCTGCAACAGCTAAAAACCTATTCTGAGATGCTGCTGATATTAAAAGCTCATCCAAGTCTGAAAGATAAATCTGTGTTATGATCGTTTTCATTTACCAAACAAAATCCTGGGCTCTATATAATTTTTATGGTGAGGTCTCCTTACATGCATGTGTGATGCAATTCCTTTTAGAAGAGAAAGATAAATTAACAATTAGAAACAGGAACCTTGGAAGAGACCTTTCCCATTAGAAAAAGTTGGGTGAGCTTAAGTATGCCAGACTCCCATAGAGCCTCATGCATGTGAATAGCTTGTTGCGTGTATCAGTGAGAGACTATGGGCCTCTACAGGCCCATCGTTACTACATACATGGTAGTAACGATGCATGGGGGGGGAGAGGCTTTACACTGAGATAAAGTAGTTATGTATTGCGTGATAAATGCGAATACTCACCCAGCACCGTGGATGACAAGGCCAATAAAGAAGATGACAAAGAGATGGTGGGTGTACCAGAATACTTCGAAATATGACCTTCGGATGGTTTTGGTGGAAGACGTGATGATTAATATGAGGGCCAGCGTGATGATAACGCCAGTGAGACCAGCCAAGTACGTGAAAGCCACATATAGGCCTCCCACAGGATTCTGTGAAATAATTGCACATGTTAATCTAAGGAAGGGGTTGCATCAAGGCAGACCATCAGTCTGTCTCACTCACCAAATCCTTTGCCTTTTTATAAGTCTTTAAGTAATCCTCTGTGAATTTTTGTATGCAAACAATGCCAAAATCCCATTCCATTTTTGTTGCACTGAAGATTTACCTTTACTAAAGTAAGTGGAAGTAGAGAGAAAGGGTTTTCCCCTGATTCACACACCGAACATTGTTTCTTACTCTGCCACTGCTCAGCAGTATGGACTTGGGGAAGGTGAACACTTTTGCACAGCTGTGTTGTTAAGAGCTGGAGTCCTACATCCATATTTAGGGAGCTAAATGAAAGCTCTCCCTCTTAGTGGCATTGTGCAGCTGTGGGCCTCGTAACTCACACAGAGATTGGACACTCGGTGCTTCTGAGGAGTGGGGA
>WKFP01013944.1:257625-269272 GCA_011057875.1 Pterocles orientalis
GTGATGAACCAGAGCTTAAACAGCCCAAGGTCAAAACTTTTGCCTTGATTTCTGTGTACCTTTCTGCATGCCCCGTCTGCCTTAGTCAGAAGACTGATTTACAGGGTATTTGTTTTTACATAATGGTTTTAAACTGCTTTGAAATCTGCAGGTGAAAACATTTAAAGTACTATCAAAATTCAGCAACAATATTAATGAAAAATACAGAAGAATGAAATATGCAAGGTTTTGCTGCAAGGTGGCCCAAAACCAGATTGTGCACAACAGAAATAGGCACTCTGCTCAAATAGTCTTATATGATCATCTAAACAAATGTAATAATGACTCCTCAGAGATTGATGTCACTTACCCCAATAGTTTTTCTAAAAAAGTTTACATAGCTTTCATCTGGGTTATCACCAAGTCTAGAAAGCACAGCTGCCAGAGTTCCTTCCTCTTCAACACGGGCTTGCACACTCCACTCTACGTTGAATAAGTGTGCGATGGTGTGAATTGCTAGGAGTGGCAGGAAAGAAATCATTAGGGTTAAGTACAAGATAAGTACTCAGTGATTTTGGGTAACATTAGGGGAGAGGGACCTGGGGGTCCTGGTGAACAGTAAGTTTGCTGATGACACCAAATTGAGTGGGTGTGTTGATCTCCTTGAGGGTAGGAAGGCTTTGCAGAGGCATTTGGACAGGCTGGACCGATGGGCTGAGGCCAATTGTATGAGGTTCAATAAAGCCAAGTGCCAGGTCCTGCACTTTGGTCACAACAACCCCCTGCAACGCTACAGGCTCGGGGGAGAGTGGCTGGAAAGCTGCCCAGCAGAGAGGGACCTGGGGGTGCTGGTCAACAGCCGGCTGAACATGAGCCAGCAGTGTGCCCAGGTGGCCAAGAAGGCTAACGGCATCCTGGCCTGCATCAGCAATAGTGTGGCCAGCAGGACTAGGGAAGTGATCGTGCCCCTGTACTCGGCACTGGTGAGGCCGCACCTCGAATCCTGTGTTCAGTTTTGGGCCCCTCACCACAAGACATTGAGGTGCTGGAGCAGGTCCAGAGAAGGGCAACGAAGCTGGTGAAGGGTCTGGAGCACAGGTCTTATGAGGAGCGGCTGAGGGAGCTGGGGTTGTTTAGTCTAGAGAAGAGGAGGCTGAGAGGAGACCTTATCACTCTCTACAACTACCTGAAAGGAGGTTGTGGTGAGGTGGGTGCTGGCCTCTTCTCTGAAGTAACAAGTGATAGGACAAGAGGAAATGGCCTCAAGTTGCACCAGGGGAGGTTTAGGCTGGATATTAGAAAAAATTTCTTCACTGGAAGAGTGATCAGGCATTGGAACAGGCTGCCCAGGGAAGTGGTGGAGTCACCGTCTGGGGAGGTGTTCAAGAAATGTGCAGATGTGGTGCTTAGGGACATGGTTTAGTGGGTTAGGTGGTGTGGGTTGACGGCTGGATTTGATGATCCTTGAGGTCTTTTCCAACCTTAATGATTCTGTGATTCTGTGATCCAGGATTTCTGTAGAAGAGCCTAGAACTGAATCTATATCTCTTTGGTGTTGCATTTGCCAGTGCTGCTTTGTTCTGCTGTATTGATAATAATCGCTAACAGTGTTTTTGCTGAGCTGCACATGTCCATAAACCTAGAATAGCTGATGTGTTTTACACTACTTCCACTACATGTTGTTGCAGGGGTAAGCCGTACAACACTTTTCAAATTTTTTCCCCTTTTGTATCACCAGATACTTATCCACCTTCAAAACAGGGCCTGATGAGTACAGATCTAACACCCCCAAACAATCCATCTCTGCTGCAGACCTCCTCTGTGGCCTTATGTGAACTGCGTTGCCCTGCTCCTTTTCTATGAAGTGGTGGTGAGATTTCAGCCACAGCTCAGAAAGAGAACCTGCTCAGCTCAAGTGATCTACTAATATGAAGACTGTTGTAGGATATATGATTTGAAAAAAAAAAGATAGAAAAACCTCAGTTTAGGAAATGAGAGATAAAATACGAAAACATTTCTATGGCCTGCCCAAGCTTTTTATATCCTTTTCTTTCATCATTTCTATCGTTTGTTTCAGATATGCCAGCTGACAATTAAGTCTAAACAAAAATTAAATCTGGGTATCTGGTTTTCAGGGCATTGCTAAACACCCTTTATTAACCAGTGTTATAAATGGTGCCAGCGGTTCAAGAGAAAAATATTCTTATTTATCTTTTGCTCTCTGCCAGTTGCAGAATAATATTTGGAAACTGATTTAAGCCTTGGCACATGCTGACTCCTTTAGGTTAATGAAATCTGGTCTCTGCCCACATCCTTAAGATCCACGTGGATTCTGTGTACAATGCATGAGAAAGCAATAAACAAAGAAACATTTGAGTACCAACCAGTATGAAGGGCAATCATCCATGCCACCATTTTGTGAAAGGTGAGGTTCCTGTCCAGCTGTCGTCTGACACGGGTAGAGCAGCACTTTGGGTTTGAAGAAAAAAAAGTATTTGAAGAGTATTTGTGATGTGCATACTTATTTAAATGCAGAGACAGAAACAGCTGCCCTGAGTACAACAGTTGGTGGCATTTCTGGTAAAAATCTAGCATTCCTAAATATAAACAAAAATATTTCCCCCCATTCTTCAAAATACATGTGTAACAGATTAGGTTTCAACATGTCCCATTGAAACAAAGTATTTGATAATGGGAGAAAACATCCAGAATGACAGAAGTATGTATCTTATCTGTGTTAAAGTATACATTCTAAACAGAAGGAGGGATCATGCTCAGCCATGGCAGGGTGACTTCTTTGGTAGAGTCTCAAGTTGTCACCTAGCATCAGGATCCTGTTGTGGTTCACACTGTAGAAATGGACTGTAAAGTTTGGGTATTACTGTCTCAGAGAGCCCCCACCCCAGACGTGCTAGTCACTTATGGTCAGTAATGTGAAGTGATGCCTTCCCCAAAATAGTGGATGTACTTGCTGGCCGTTCACTTACAACTTGTTGCTGGAGTTACCCAAAGAGAAACAGAAAGAAAAAATCTCTGGTGATACAAACTGAAGAAGTTGGTTATTAAGAAAAGCAAAATGATATTTTCACTAAGAAGGATGACAGGTTACTAACAGGCCCCATCTAAATTGTGCTGTAGTCAGTGGGAGTTTTCCTATAACTTTAAATTCCTATAGAGCTAGCATTTGCTGTCTCTGCACAGCAGAAAGAATGATAATCCTGTGTTGTATCTTTATATGACTGAAAAAGGGAAGAAAACACCACACAAACTAACACAAACACTTCCTTACAAGAACCATGTAGATTTTTCACACAACAGAGAGAGACCAAAATATTCTCCCGAGTGTTTGCCAGACATTAACTTTCTAGATGGCAAGGTAAGGTAATGTGTCTTCTGAGCCAATGGGTGGACCTCATCCCAGACATCCAGGAGTGAAACAGAAGAAGAGATGATGAACACCAGAACAATTTAATTTCTGATTTGTTCTTTACTTAGTGGAGATATACCAGCAGTGGCCTTACTCTTCCGTACCTGTCCATTTCTAAATATCCCATGAGCATTAACTGTGCAGATAAATAGATGAGCAGGAAACAGTTCTCTCCTTCAGTTATTCTCCAGCTGTAATATTGAATAAAGGGCAAACTCTAATACTCTTGGGCTACTCTGATGCAATGACTTCAGCAGACTATAACAGCAGCCAGGGGGAATTTGGCCTTCTCTGTATCATGTATCTCTAGACACAGTTAAAAAGATTGTAGAATAAACTGCAGCATAGTGAGGAAATCCCAGCTCTGCTTGACTGTCTTGTGAAATGCACGTGATCTTTCTGTTTAAGAAGCAGAAGGCCAAACAATGGCAAAATGCTGTAGCTAGGTTCAGTAGTGAGGTTCATTAACAACAGCGATGAATATAGCAGTAAA
Organism: Pterocles orientalis; assembly: GCA_011057875.1. NCBI lineage: Eukaryota > Metazoa > Chordata > Aves > Pterocliformes > Pteroclidae > Pterocles > Pterocles orientalis. The sequence goes on from WKFP01013944.1 coordinate 261,525, forward strand.
GAACGTCCAAAGACAATATAGCTGATCTTTCAAGTTAATAACAAATAACTTTGTAGTGTATGGTTTCTGGGTGGCAGAATGCAAAGGGCAAGAGTTTCCAGCACATTCCTATTGAACAGTGCTTTTGAACAATTCTGCCCTCTCCTTAGCCCTAGTGACATTGCTGTTGGAAAGTCACTACCCTTTTGCTAAGTTATTTGACATTTAAAAATCCTGATTTTTCTTAAGAGATCCTCACAGGTGTTACTTGCAGAGCATAGCTAATTAGAGACAAGAGAAGAACAAGCACAAGCAGCTGTACCCCTGAGGTAAGGCCACTACAGTCCTGACACTGCAACTGACACTCTGGGCTGTGCATGTTTTGCTTAAGACTTAAAATTACCTCCTTCCTGAAGAACACCTTTGCTGCAAAAAGCAACTGAAGTTAAACAAACACCAGCAGTCTAACAGTCCTATTTTATGACCCTCCCTCACCTTCTTGCTCATCGCCAGAGCCCTTCGCTTCCACATAGAGCCCAGCACTGTCAGCAAGGTAGTCAGCTGCAGGCAGGCAGCAGAAATGGAGATGTAGCTCCCTGCATGGTTCTCGCTTGCAAATGGGGTGTAGCCTGAGTGACTGTATCATCACAGTGCCCGAGGCAGAAGGACTTACTTTGTAGCTTGAATACTAAGATAAAAGGGACAGCCTTGTTGGGATCCTGCTTAGAAAAGTCAAGCTATAGATGATAGGAGATGAGCAATTCAGGACAAGTAGCATAAAGTCCCCCCTGGAGTACAGTTCTCTGATTCCTTGGAGTCAGTTTTTAGCCTCCCAGTACTGTCTCCAAAAATATCTTCAGCTTTTTCGTTGCTTTGACCTCAGAAGACCTCTGCCCAACCTGCTTTCAGCTCGACCCCCATGGAGTCTATTTCAGACCTCATGAAGGCCTTGTATGATCAAGAGCTTATCAATATTTTCCAGCTGAATTCATCCAATAGCAACATTAATTCTTGCTAAATTTATGCTCATTATTGACTTCGGCAGCCTGGGGAGTCACCTCTGAATTTTGGCAGAGACTGTTCCTCAGGGCAGGGAAGAACAACTTTAACCCTACAGTTTTACTTGCTATACTTTTTCCTTTTACATATTGTTTGCTTTTGTAACATCCCAGAATCTGAAAGGGTATAGAACAAGACTGAAAGCCTTGTCTCTGTAGTTCCAACATTATGTTCCTGAGGGTTAAGCCTTAAAAAGACCAGGGCACTGGCCTTACTCCTAAATGTAATTTAGGAACTTAATGTGGCAGATACATCTCATTTTCTCAGCCACACTGACTGTCAGGATGTATGTACTATATGGAGATGAAGCCTGGGTTGTCTCTGATTATTTTCTTACTACTTTATATCCCACTCTCTTCCCCTGTGAGGGACTCTTGAAACACTGCATCTATTTTATTGCTTCCTCTTTTTCTCTGCTTTTTCACCTCCCGCAGGCTGTCTCATTTGTGGGAAAGAGTTTATACTAGATTTACAGATGAAAATCAACATCTGTGAACTGGTTTGGTCGACCATGTGTATATGAAAGAGGCTAGAGAGAAAGGAGGAATCATTACCTGTTTGGAAGAACTGTTCATGAGCTTGAAGCAAATATTGCTTTTTCGCTGCACCATGGCATGCATTGCCTGCATTACTTCTGCTGTAATAGCCAGAGACCTAGATTTCAGCAGTGTGATACATTCCGTACTATCATAGGAAGCCTCTCCAGCTGTCACTTAGAATCAGTTGCCCTTTTCTTAGTGGTGGTTCCTCGGTGCTGTATATGACATTTGCATTTGACAGCTAGAAATGGTCAAAAGGCCTGCACACTATTTTGTCCTGAGATGGAAGTGCAACTTTTGGAGAAGAAACAATGTAATTTATGAACCAGCTGAAAAAAGTCCCATTCTGAAAGCCTGTGAAAGACATTTATTTTAAGAACTGAACACATGGGCTAATATCTCCCACTATAAATGGGTGTTGCGTTGGTGACAAACAAGGCAAATGCCCAGGAGGCAAGAAACAAGGGAAGAGTCAAAGGAGGCTAATTCAAGGCTAAACCTCTCAACAGAGCTCTAGATACACCATTGGCATATAGACCTCAGTCTCTCTCATAGCAAAACTCCACGCCTATCTACTTCTTAAAAGAGGACATCCCCAAAGTACAGTATATTTGGGGAACTTGGATGAAGTTGCTTGGTATATTTGCAAGGCTGCTTGGGTTGTTATCTTTCATAAATTTTGAAATTCTTTCTTCATCTTACCGCACTTGATCCTCTGAGGAAGGAGAGCAAGTTTCGACATACTGGCAGCAAAATCAGCATGCAATTGAAATTCAGACAAGCTGCAGGGGCCCTTGCCAGAGCCAAAGCACGCTGTAATTGGAGAGATACCGTTATTAAATGAATATCTAAGATATTATCCAAGACATGGATAGGCACAGATTTCATTTACGTATTATATCACAACTTTTCATTAGTGTGAGATCTAGAGTTAATTAACAATGTTCACATTCCAGAGTAGTCATCCTCTGGCCAAGTCAGAGGCACGTATGCAGGCAGAACACATTCCTCCAATAGACACCTTCTATTTCCAGTTTTGAAATAATATGGTTTTATGAAAAGCTCCCTGTCATGTCTGATAATCAATGGCCATGCACAGATTCAAGTCTAAGCCATTAGTAGAGTTTTCTGTCCCAAGACTATAAAGAAAGTCTCACTGCTGTGGTTTCAGTTGGCTGGGCACTTATGGTAGACAGGAGGACAGCTTATGAGGGAAGTGGTTTTACGGCCTCTGTTGTCAGTAAAGGGAGTCTAGGGAAATTTGTTACCTCATATTTTATAAATATGTTCCCTCAATGTTGCTCTTCACATCCTGAATGATTTCAAATCTTTGAACAAAAACTGTTTGAAAGGAGGGAATAACTGCCATATTAATCCAAACATAATAAAGGGAAGGAAAAGATAATGTTTGCTCTCCTTACATTGATTGGGACCCTTTCAGGATTAAAGTCACAGTTACTTAGTTGGGGTTACACTGAGGTCTAGTTATCCAAGCACAGGTCTCTGTGACTTTAAAGGCAACTGCCGTAGATCTGAAGCTGTACACAGAAGGAATTTCATGTTTTGTTGAATTAAAGCATGGCTTTGCAAACCTTTTACAAAGTGCTGTGTTCTGTAATTTGAAGCTTAGGCTGCTTTTTATGCCTGTGATCAGGCTTTCAAAATATGTGAACAAATGAGTTTTCTCTGTCAATTGATCATGACCCCTGGTAGCTTTGGAAACAAGTTTGTAGTAGAAGACATAATGCTGCATTAATCGTTGGGTTATAATGAATAGCCCAGGGTGCAGGATCACTTAACTGCTTGACTGCTACTCACACACTCGATGAATGTGAGAATGATGATTACTTTCCAGAGCTAGTAGCTTTGTAAACTATTCATGCCATGAAAAATAATTGCATGGGGAAATGATTGCACAATAGTTCAATGGCAATATTTTATTCATCTTTTGCTTATTAAAGCAGCCACAATGCACATTCACTTTAATTACCAGGAGCTTAATAGTTAATTGAAAACATGTTTAGAATAAGATCTCTCATTTTTGTGTACCAGCTTTCTATTCAGAAGCACTGGACATCTATGTGCATTCAGTTATCTGTTTGCATGTGACTTTTTAACTCCTACAAGAACCTGCTTCTCCAGCCACTTGATCCTGTTTCAGTCAAATAAAGCTAAGGAACAAAAAGCTATGTGCTCAGCTTATGCCAAGCTAATGCATGTTTTGTACTTACGCCAAGGAGTACTCTGGTGTAGAAGAATTTTGGTGGGATATCATATGCAAGGTAGTACCACCAAAAGAGGAAGACATTTAGGCCCAGCCACACAAGCTGAAAGAAATTAACAGAAGAGTTTGCAGATTGTTGTTAGAAATCATACAGCTGAATTTACACATTGCACATAATGGTCAATTAGTTCATTGTGCTCCTGTTTGCACAGAGGGGTGTTCTGCAGGGTATGAAGGGTTCAGCAGGAATGGTAGAAATTTTTCTGGTGGAAGTGGGCTCTGAGGTATGCACAGAGGAGTGTAGGAGTGGCTTTAAGGGGGTTAAATATGGTTATACAAGGACTGTCATATTACAGGTCTGCAGGTCGTATTACATCTAAGACGATGAGTCTGGTTCAGTCTCCAAACATTATTAAGGGTTAGGGGCTCTTCCAAAAGGCAGTTCCCCATACAAATTAACCTATGTAAGAGGAAGACTTAGGAACCAGGACAAAGGACAAAGAAGCTTGAGATGAAAATGTAAATGGCCTAAATTACACCTAAGGTCTCATGTTTTCTATTGTATAGGAGGCTGTGAAGGTTTGAAATGAGCCTGCAGGAAATATTCAACACAGGCACTTTGGCAGTGTTTAGACTACCTAAAACTGGGCTTCTTCATACTGTACTGCAGGATTGTGTCACACTTGCACATCCTATTCTGCAGGTTTTTTCAGGAAAAGAGAAGTTGTTAGCCCTTCTCAAAGCTATTAAAGGCAGCTACAAGACCATCTGGCCACAGAGACGGGAGTGAATCTGGGCGTTTGCCCCTCTGGAGATGTTTGGCTGATTTCACATCCCATAGTGAAACCAACCTGTTTCAGTGCACGCTCAGACTAAGTAGACTTACTAGATGGTGCATGAAAACGGAGGAAAGAAAGTCTGAGAACTCAGAGAAAACCCAGTCTCTTGTTACAAGCTAAGGATGCCAGAAACTGTGACATTACAGTCCCTCAACCCTCCTAGCCTATACTTTTTGCTCGTTCTTCGGCTTAGCTGACACTGTAAAAAAACTTGGTATTAGTTTAGATCTTGAAACTGTTTTACCCTTGTGGCATAAATACAGGGAAATGAAGGGATTTCCGTCAGGGTAAGGCAGTATGTGGGAAATCCCCAAATCCTCATTGAAAAACTAAGCTGATCTCAGGCCAGTCCCATGCACAGTAGTCTAACACCATGCCCAGGAGACCATGATCTTTGGTGGTCTCTCACAGTTCTTCTTGGTGTTGACCCATAGGGAACATGGACTCTTTGAAAACCACTGTGGCACCCTCTGGCAGCTTGGGTTGAGTTGCAGAGTTAAAAGCCATCCATGCTCTTCAGTTAGGTTTAGGCTGCCATGTTTCTAGCTTTTGGGGTAAATTAATAGAAATTGTGGCTGTCCCCATTTCTGTCAAGCACTGAACAACCCTGTACCTAGTCAATGTGCAGTAAAGCTGTAGAGGATAGTGCAGAACACTTTGGTAATGCCTCCAGTGAAATGTACTTTTAGCAGGTTTCTTTATCAGTGACTTCATTAATTTTTTCCCTATTACCTGACCTTGTTATGGCTTTGAGACTCTAAAACCAAATTCCTTATTTGAACAAAAAGAGGGCCTCCTACTTAATTCTATTCAGCTCTGGTGGAAAAAAAATATGCCAGAATTCACCTTTTGGCAGTTTCAACTTCCTCAAGTCACTGAAGGTGGCAGCAAACACAGTTACTCCTTTTCAAAGCACTGAAGTGCTAGGGTTATGTTCCTAAACTAGAGCTACACATCTACAATGTAAAGCAAATATGTAAGTATCTGTTGTTCATAGCAGCAGAAATACCTTTTGAATAAAGATGTTCACGTTTAGGTCACAACAAATATATAAATTCTATGTCTTCTTTTTCTTCCTTTCAGTATTTGCGTCTACTAAACACACGTGGCAACAATACGTTAACTGGTATTAAATTCTGGTGTTGTATGTGTATTTTATATATCTATATATATAAAATTGTATACCTATAGCTCTTGTATCACATGGTGAAGTGAAAAAAGAGAACACTGAAATACTAACTTCTGCCTAAGTTTTCTCCAAGGAGGGCTTCCCTGCCTTACTCTTTAACACTTTTAAATGTGACTATGATTTTCAGTACTTTTAAGTCTTGCTCAGAAGATTTTCCACAGCTATTCTATGCAAGTTGTGTACAAACTCAGTTCAAATACTACTTGCCTTAATGAAGGATTCATGAATCGCTGCTCTAAATTGTGGAATCTGACTCTAATACAAATTTTGCACCAAGACACTGTGCTTTCAGTTACACTCAATTTTGTTTATAAAAGTGCAGGCAAGGCTTCTTGTTGTAATTGCTTTCTCTGTTGAAGCACACATAGTTAAGTGAGATGTAATGTTATTTGTTTTCTTTAAGTCACTGTTGCATCCAAAAAAACAAGAGACTTAAATATTTCTAACAAAGCAAGTGAAAGTTAACATATGATCATTTCTCAGTTGACAATGAAGCCTACAGCAATCAACATATCACACAGAGCTCCTTAAAAATTACTCGAAGCATTTCACTGCGCTTGCTGCTCTAGTTTCAGTGTAATCAGACGCATCATTCACTGTCACAGTGAGATCTGCTTAGTACAACTTTCTGTAGAACTTTTTACTAGACACAAATCACAATAAAAATCGTACTTACAACAACGAAGATGGACAGTCCTTCATTCTCCACCCAGTTACCCATGATTGCATGAGACGAGCGCGCACAAAGCCCTGTTCTTTCTGGGACAGCGTCTATGTCTTCTCTCAGAAGGAAGTGAGAGCAGAAGCTTGCAGCAACCTGTTTCCTTTCTCATTCATTTAGGATATAAGTTAACCATTGAATCATGTTCACAGTTCTGTTTCAAACATGTTTCTACCATTTTTACATGTAACTTTTCATAACTCAGACATATACAAACTGTTGAAAGTGACTGGTTTCTCCTTGTGATACAGAGGATAAAATAAATAACTGGTCAGGTTTTCTGCTAAAAATTGTATTACCACTTTATAGAATTTTCAATACTGGAATGCAATACGGAATGTACAGAGGAGTTATCTCTTCCCAGCCTTGTCTTTTTTTATCACCTCAGGTCTGAGTTGCTGTTCCTGCTGATCCTCTTTGATAAATAATCACTAGAATTGTTTCTCTTCCAGTAATGTCCACAGAAGCTTCCAAATCTAACCTAACACTCCTTTTGTCTCATACATGCAAACCTTGCTACTTCCTATATGCTCAGGCAAAAACTGAGGACATGTGTCACTAGATAGGCTATTTTTCTTATTTTGCACTCTTCCAGAGTCCCCAACCCCAGGAACCATGTCACTATATAACAAAAAAATTAAAGCAAGCATTTTGCTTTTGTGATTAGAGGGAAAAAAATGGTAAATTGCCCCAATGTATTTTAGAACTTACAAGCCAGTAAGTTATCCCAAGTGTATTTGTTAAAAAAAAATTAAAAAGGGAGTTTAATTATTTCCTTTCCTTTCCTTTCCTTTCCTTTCCTTTCCTTTCCTTTCCTTTCCTTTCCTTTCCTTTCCTTTCCTTTCCTTTCCTTTCCTCTCCTCTCCTCTCCTCTCCTCTCCTCTCCTCTCCTCTCCTCTCTTCTCTTCTCTTCGCTGAGCAACCCCAAGTCTCTCAGCCTTTCCTTCTAGGAGAGGTGTTCAAAACCTCTGATGGTGTTTGCGGCCCTCCTCGGGACCTGCTGCACCAGGTCCGTGTCGTCCTTGTACTGAGGACTCCGTCTGGAGCTGATGGTCAGTGGGTCTAAAGCGGGATGGAAGGTGGAAAGTGCTGAGGAGACAGGGGCCAAAGAGATGATTGTGGTGGCGATGGCTAAACCCTGGCAGAGGTTTTGCAAAGAGGTTGAGGCAAGTGCCTCCCTGAGGAGGTGGCAAAGTGA